>BKZX01029339.1:0-10384 GCA_014362285.1 Fagus crenata
GAGGGGGGAGGGTTCCTATATCACACGGGTAAGCTTCATTGATTTGCAGTTAAACGTCTTCCTTCATCTCTTACTCTTGCTCATCATCCAAGGACTAATGTGGCCTGGTCAAACGGTCAAACCAAATTTATACTCATACTTGACTCTCTCATTTCTGAGTCCAAACAAGATGTCGTAGATCATATAATTGAAGGCCCATATATAAATATCCACTAGCATTGAATATTTGAATCCTAAATGCCTTTGGTTGTTTGTGCCTTTGTGGGGCCTAATCGACGGTTGAACTGAAGTCACATAATACCCATTGTCATTGACAAGAGCACACCTAGTCCAACTCACATCCGGAGTAATCCAAGAAGCGATGCTCTTGTGCCAGCTCAAACCTCTTGACAAATACACAAAACAATGTAAGAACCTCTCTCTCTCTCTTTATTTTAGATCCAAAAAGAAAAGAATCTGGTCACTAAATCCTAAGAAACAACAACATCAAAGCGTTACAAGAAGTTAAACGTAACGGCTTTATATATATTTGCCGCTGTGCCGCATAATCAATTGTTTTGATCAAATAGAAAGACAATGGCTAGCAAAATGCATAATCAACACCCACATCGTATATCACTAATAATTGTTATAGGAATTATGTGTAGTGTGCTTGGATTCACTAATGGGGATTACTTGATAGGGGTAGGGAGCTTTGACATGACTGGTCCTGCCGCTGGGGTGAACATGATGGGTTATGCTAACATGGACCAAACCACTGCCGGTATCCATTTTAGGCTGAGAGCTAGGACTTTTGTGGTTGCCGAGAGTTCCCAAGGTCCAAGGTTCGCTTTTGTCAATCTTGATGCGGGCATGGCTTCACAGCTTGTCACTATAAAAGTGCTTGAGAGGCTAAAATCAAGGTAGACCAGAGCCAAGCATGCAAAATCTAAGTACCTTGAGACAATATAGCTTTACTGTTGAGCTAACAAATATATGAAATTTTTATCGTAAATTGAAGGTTCGGAGATTTGTACACGGAGGAAAATTTGGCAATCAGTGGCATCCATACTCATGCTGGGCCAGGTGGTTACTTGCAATATCTGGTTTACTCAATCACTTCTCTCGGTTTTGTGCAGCAATCATTTGATGCCATTGTTAATGCAATCGAGCTGAGCATTCTTCAAGCTCACAACAATCTCAAGCCTGGTTCAATTTTCACCAACAAAGGTTAACTTCTCTTTGCGTAGTGCGAATATACTGTACTGTGAACTATTATCAAAGCCGTGATATATGCACAGATGAATATAGTCCATACACATCACTTAAAATGTGGATATATATGTTCATATTAGGTAGAGTGTGCATAGATTACAACAATATTTACCTTATCATCTTTTTTTTTTTTTTTTTGATAAGTTTCCTTATCAACAGGAGACGTGGAAAATGCGGGAATAAACAGGAGCCCAAGTTCTTATTCAGTTATTTGTTAAACCCGGCAGAGGAGAGAGCCCGGTACCCAAACAACGTTGATACCCAAATGACCCTTTTGAAGTTTGTTGATGGTGCAAGCGGGAACAGCATTGGAGCAGCTGGTACGCAACGCATGGAGCTTCCATGAGCAGAGACAACAAGCTCATTAGTGGGGACAACAGGGGTGCAGCTGCCAGGTTCTTCGAGGACTGGTTCACTTTTAACACTAATTCTTCCTCTACACAAAGCACCTACTCCTCTGGCACATCGGGTAAGTTCATCTATAAACTAGAGTTTTTGAGGTTCTCACAATGATTCACAATTTATCTTATAGAAGAATAAGATTTTTTTTGGGTGCTATAGATTTATTATAAGGGGAAATTTTAAATATATTTTTAAGTAATTTCACCACATTTACAACATCTTTTCCAAACTATCAATTTCCTAGAGTAACATACTAATTTGAAAAGTTATATTAATGTATATTCCTGACGTCTAAATTAGGTATTCAATAAGACAGATTTGTGTAATATAATTAAAATATCTTTATTGGTTGTAATGAAAACCCATAATTTCCATCAAATTTAACTTTCAATTTAGGCCTTAGGGATATATTGATATAATTTTCTCAATTGGAGTAATAATCAAGCAAGTTAATACTTTGGGAGGCATTACAAATTGAGTGAAAATTTATGATGAAAAGCATAATTTTCCCTTATTTATCAGGGTCTTAAATGTTAATTTCCCATGTGACGTAGACATTAGCACACTAGTAGAGAAAGCACAAACAATCAAAGCCACGGGCGGAAAGCCCTGCAATAAAACAAACAGCCAAGGATTTAAGGTGAGGAAAAACGATGGGTCACTATTCGTGGGAGCATTTTGCCAATCAAATGTTGGAGATGTGACCCCCAATGTGCTAGGAGCATTTTGCACTGATAGTGGAAAGCCCTGTGACTTTAATCACTCCTCCTGTCACGGCAATGACCTGTTCTGCGTGGGCCGTGGGCCTGGGTATTGAAACTTTATACCTAAATGGGCTTATGTATTTATTAATACGAGCTCTTATTAATGGGCTTGTGATTTTGTGAATTAGATACCCAGATGAAATACTAAGCACACAGATTATTGGGGAGAGGCAGTTCCAAAAGGGTGTTGAACTATTTATGTCCGCTACAGAGGAATTGATTGGGAAGATTGATTATCGCCATGTTTATATAAATTTTACGGATATTGAAGTTGAATTAGATGGAAATCAGGTAGTCAAAACATGTCCAGCAGCCCTTGGTCCAGGTTTTGCTGCTGGAACTACAGATGGACCTGGTGCCTTTGGTTTCCAACAAGGTGATACAAAGGTCATGATAACAAGTATCTCTCTCTCTCTCTCTCTTCTTTTTTTAGCCTTCTTGTCAGCCAGCCCAAAAGGCATTTGGGGGCAACATGTTTAGGCCTATAGGGTCAGCATAAGACTCTAATAAGGGAGTTTTTGCTTTGGTTTAGCCCATATTTGGCCCTAGTGTGGTTGTTTGAGTCTCTGACATGTCCCATGTTTGCAGATCAACCCGTTATGGAGAAAATTGACAGACTTGCTGAAAGAACCAACCCAATATCAAGTGGACTGCCAAAAGCCCAAAAATGTTTTGCTAGACACTGGAGAAATGTTTAAGCCATATGCATGGGCGGTAGGCTAGTCCGCTACTCATTAACTGTTTACATATTTATTTATTTTCATCTATATTTTTTAAGATCAGTTTGATAGAGCTTATTTTTTATTGGTTTATTTTATTAAATTAAACTAAATAAAAATATAGTTGTAAGTTTATTTTATTTTATCCATCCACCGACAGAAAAGGAAAAATAGAATCATTTTATTTGGAAGTTTAGTAGTACTAAGCTTGAGTGCTTGACTATCACTAGGCCATAAAGATTATTTGTTGTTGTGTGATAAGTTAGCATACACAAAAGATTTTCTAATTACTGGTAGGTTTGTGGATATAAATGCAGCCAGCGATTCTTCCAATTCAAATGCTAAGGTTGGGAAAGCTAATCATACTTTCTGTACCTGGAGGTTTGTTTTTTCTCTCTAATTATCCTGAACCCAAATAATTGACTTGTCTTAATACCAAGGCACGTCCTAGCTCGAACAATGAAGTAAACGCTAGCTAGCTTGTTTGTGTGTGTACATGAAAACGAAGGCTAGAGGAAACCTATGTACTAGATTTGAAATACATGAGCCCTTGCACGATTTGTATGACTTACTAGGAAACCAATGACAATCTCTAAGATATTGAGAATTGCAGAATTCACAACAATAGCAGGGCGGCGACTAAGAGAGGCAGTTAAGGAGACACTAATAAGTAATGGAAATGGAGAATTCAATGACAATACCGAAGTTGTAGTAGCGGGCCTCACAAATACTTACTCGCAATATGTTGCAGCTTTTGAAGAATACAAGCAACAACGATACGAGGTACTAATCAATAATCCATTCTTTGAAGATTTGGAGGGGAATATTACAAGGAAAAAAAAAATGGGGTTTAATTGAAATATATCCTTGTTGTTTGCATTAGGAATATATAATATCTGGATTTTAAGTTATCCTTGACCTTGGGGCTTATAAGTTATTTGGAAAATGCGCAGGCTGCCTCGACTCTCTATGGTCCACACACATTATCGGCATACATCCAAGAATTCAAGAAATTAGCTGCAGCAATAGCAAAAGGAGAAAAGATCATGCAAGGTTCCTCACCACCAGATCTTTCTTCCGTACAACTCAGACTCGTACTTGACCCTTTTGGAGAGTCACCTCCTAGTGGCATAAACTTTGGTGACATGCAACAAGACATCATTATACCAAAAAGTGGCACATTCAAAAAGGGAGACAGACCAAGTGCCACATTTTGGAGTGCAAACCCAAGATATGACCTATTGATAGAAGGCACATTTGCATTGGTAGAGATGCTTCAAGGGGAGCGTTGGACTCCAGTTTATGATGGTGACGATTTCTGTTTGTTTTTTAAGTGGAAACTAGATAACAGTTATTTGCATAGTATTGCGACTATTGAGTGGGAGATACCAAAGGAGGCTGGTTCAGGGGTGTATAGGCTAAGGCACTTTGGTTCGTCAAAGAAAACAAACCCCAACATATAGTTTACTGGGGCATCTAGTGCATTTGCAGTATCATAGCGAAGAGAATAATTTAGTATTTAGTTGTGTATCCTTGCATAAGAATAAGAGTTGTCTATTTATTATATATGGTGAAGGAATAGACATTGTTAATATTTGGTGTTAAAAATTAACCCAATAGTTACATGCTAAAATAAAACCAGTCGCTTGTGAAGGGGAGCAAATCTCATATACAGTAGGTGCTCACTCATGTTTGTCCATCCAAATCACACATCTGAGACACTGTCCTTCAAGAAGTAAATCAAAAGCTTTGTTGATATCGTTGAACTGTATCTCATGTGTGACAAATTCATCCAACCGCAGCTCCTGATAGTCATTAAAAAAAGGGTTAGAAAACATATAGAAGAAGGAAAGGAATAAGTCTACACACAATAAATTTACCACTTTTTTCACAATTATTGAGGTGATAGTTTGTGATTGGTATACAATAAAAGTAATGTCATTGATGTTGCACTAATTAAATTTGTTGTCTTAACATTGTTTGAACGAAAAAACGTAAATATGAAAAAGGTTTTGCCAATACCATTTCGGATAGTCAGATGGTCAGACTCAGACCTAGTTATAATGTCAAACAAAACTTGATGGTCATGCAATCAAAAAGTACATGAAACAAAATAGCCACCACAAAATTAAATGCAATCCAGGATTGGTTGCAAGCTAATTAGGAATTAGCATGATCAAAATAAAAGGTTTGCTACGGCAAAAAGAGATATATACATCGTAGGAACTGTCAAATTAATCACCTTGTCCGAGTAACGTTGGAGGAGGATGGGAATATCAGTTTTAGCTTTGATTCCTCCAAACATGGATCCCATGATGCTTTTCCCCCCGCCATGAAGGACATCGTGAAAGCTAAGACCCAATTCTGACCCCGGCCTGGCCACTCCTATTATAACAGTTTTTCCAAAACCCTGAACGTAAATGGAAAACGATAATGTAATTTAAATTATTGTGTGTAGAGCAGTACAAACTACATACACACACACAAAGCATAATCATATATCTGAAAATAATAGACGGAGACAAAGGGTATGTGGCACAATAAACAATCATTTAATTCAATCAACAAACTGCATATAATTTTAAACAAATAAGCTAATTTTTTTTTAAATAATAATAAATAAACTAGCGTATTTGATTAAAGTCCATTATGTCACACTTTTAAGCAAATAAGCCGGCCAAACATACAAAAGATCATTGTAAATTCAATTAATCACAAAAAGCTTGTGCTAATGTGAACTCCATTTGGGAAATTTCAAGACTAGGATAATGAAAATGTCATTTTCCCTTCTCTCTCCTTCCACAATAAATCAATGAGCTCTCATAAGTGTGAAAAGTTCACCAAGCTTGAACCTATTTGACCATCAATTATTTTTTTTCTCACAATATTATAGGATCAATTTTTTACCAGCCCAACTAGAGTCGTCTCAGTTCATTTCAATATACATTTGAGAAGCATGATGTTGGGCCCAGATTTTATACACTATGCCATAAATTAAGTCATGTAAAGTAATAAGACCACACGGGATCTCTATAATGCAAAGGGCATCATTGTAAACAAATCAAAAGATATGTTGTGCTTGTGTGTGTGTGTGTGTGTGAGAGAGAGAGAAAGAGAGATACATTTTTGCAGCTAAAATATGCTTGATTCACCAAGGATGCCGATCCAATGCATTCAAAGCAATAGTCTGCACCCCCACCAGTCATCTCATTGATCACCTGCACAATGAGATAAAAAAGATAGTACTTCAACAGATTAATATGTGATATCAATCAGCCCTAAACTAAACTATGAAAGAAACAGGTTAGAAGCACAAGTTGAAGTCACCAATAAGCCTATTCACCCCTAGGCAAGAAGAGTTCATCTCAATAATAAAGGTAGATAGAATAGAAGTATTAAACTGAAGAGAAAGACCTGGCTCACTGATTTTTCTCCACACTCTCCTCCATTGATAAAGTCTGTGACTCCAAACATTTTCCCTGTTTTTAAACAACAAAAGAACAATATCATTTAGACCCAATGCAAAGCTCATACTCATAGTTTTATATATTATGACATAAGATTCTTTAAACTTTTATATTAATCAACTTTTAGTCATTAAGATTAATAAAAGTTGACTTGAAATACGGAAGCTTTGCAATTTGCATTGACCAGATTTAGCAGATCATATGAAGCTTATGCTCTACAAAAAAAAAAAAAAAATATCCCCAGAGAGAATTTTCTTACCCACTTCGAATTTATCTGGGTTAAGATCCACACCAATGATTCTAGTTGCGCCACAGAGTCTAGCTCCCTCCGCAACCTAGGATGCCAACTAACATGTGAGTTTTATTTTTCAGTACAGTATTAAAGATGAATGCAAGGAAAACAATACTTATAACAAGTCTGCGAGCTCATACAGCTAATCCAATAGAACCCAGCCCAAATATAGCAACAGTTGATCCTGCCTCCACATTTGCTGTTTTCCAAGCAGCGCCAACCCCTAAAAACCCAAGTTGTCCTCAATCAGATAAAACCACATGAATGCTTTCTTTCGGAGTCCAACAATGCAAAGGTTTCAACCATAAACAATAAAAAATGAAAGAGACATATCCTCTTAATTTCACTTGAATTTGAGAGAGAATACTCGATAGTAAAAACATATTATCTTACATTGATTGTATCTCTAATATTACTTCCACGTAAATTGTGACATCTAAAATATCAAACCGCAGGAAATAAACTTGCAAACAGGGATCAACACATGAAAAGACAAGGGGGTTATGGACTTATGGGCCCCTAGAATTTTATATTTTTTAAAATAATATATATTGATATTATAAGATTTTAAAGTTTGGGTTAAAAAAAAAATACATGGTCCCCTCTAAAATTGAAAGCTGGCATAAAGAACTCAAAAATAAAAATGTTCACCTGAACGGCTGAACCATCCATGGTCGGTGGCCCTCCCACCCTTTTATAAAACATAAAGCTTGTATTGCTAAGACTGAATAGTTTTGAACTTTTGTTTGAGCGTTTGGCCTTTTATATTTTTAATCTTTTTGTTTGATAATATTAATTAATTTTTTAGTTATAAGAATATTAGACATATGATGAGATAATGAATATAACATTTTTTATATATAAAAAGGGAAATTCAATGATAATATTTGACTTTTCTAATTATAAATATTTTTTTCATAATAAAATAAAAGATATTTTTCTAACGAAATCTTTAATTTTGTATATTGAAAGAGAAATTATTATGAATTTGTATGTATAAAATATCAAAAATTATTTTGGGATTTTAAAAAATGTCGTATATATTCCATTTTGATAGATGATTAAATATAAATATACTAAAAATAGTTATTTTGTGTTTTTTATTTATAATTTTTTAATATAGAATATATTCTAGCTTAGATTTTCATATAGTAATTTAGTATTCAATCTTAGTATATTTGTTATTCTTTAATGACAATTATATATATATATATATATGCTAAGCCTTCATAAATAAAATCATGCGTCCCCTCCCTGCTCCCAAAGATTAAAAAGGAGAAAGGAAAAGGACATGATTCTTATCATGTGAAAGGGCCAAGACTTGTAGACCTGATTGGCTCATGCATGATGCATGTGTTTGCTAAATTGTGTGTTTTTAACTATAACTCAGTCTTAAATGAGGTAACTCTCCACTAGCTGTGTTTAATTTGCTCAAGTTAACGCTGACCAAGTGACACTTCCAAATAACAAAAGGAATCCTTGTCAAATTACCTGTTGATATTCCACAGCTAAGGAGGCATGCCCTACTTGGGGAGATTGAGGGATCAATTTTTGTTACATGGGCAACGTCTACCACTGTATACTCAGTAAAGCTGGACACAAACATAAAGTGGTATATAACCTCTCCATTGAGGTCAGTGAATCTACTGCTCTCATGTCTAGGCATCCAAGGTGATACTTTGAAAGGAAGTTTTGAACACACGTTGCTCTTCTTTGATTTGCAATCTTCACATTCTCCACAATCCGAAATGAATGTAGGGATGACAGTGTCTCCTTCAGTTACTTCATCTACACCCTTCCCAACACTTTCCACAACCCTACAACACATTAAAATTGATTACTGTTAAAATAATGATTAAAGAATTAAATTCACATTTTTTTAACAATTTCGATAATTTATCATGATAATCAGAATGACTTTCAACGCAATGCCAATGCCAATAATCACTCTACAAAAAATGTAAAACTAACCCGATAGCTTCGTGACCAAAAATTCTTGGATACATTCCCGGAGGATCCTTCAAACAAGAAAAAAAAAATGCATGTATGTGTCAACAAATTTTCAAGAATTTTTAAAGGTATATAAAAGTAAAAGTAACAAAAGCTTGAGTTCCATATGCTTTTGAAATAACAACCTTCAACTTCCATATACCGATATCGGTGTGACATAGGGAGGTGCATATGATTCGAATCCGAACCTCACGAGGCATTGGCGGTGCCACCATGATCTCCTCGATCACTAGTGGCTCACCTGCTGCGCGACTAACCGCAGCTACAATAAACATATAGATTGAGAACAAATATGAATTTCACACACTTCCAATTAAAGTTAAAGAAGTGCAATTCATATCATACAAAAGAGTTTTTTAAAGGGGTACCTCTGCATTGAATGGGCTTTCCCGCTGTTGAGATTTTCTCAACCATGCTGACAAATTAGAGTCTCTCTTTCTCTTTGACAAAGTGACAATGTGTGACTTGTGAGATGTAGTTTGTGGTAAGTATGAAATGAATGTGGAGTTTTTATAAGATGGCAAGAGAGAGAGAGAGAGAAAGAGATGCCTCACAAACTTGACAGCTATTTCATGTAGTCATTAATGTGCCAGTCAATGTTTCTTCATCTACGTCTGTTAGAGGTTTAATTAATAGAAGAATAGATTAGGCATGACTAGTTTTAGACAGGGCATACTATAAATAGGTTATAAACCTATAATGAGATTTGAACATAAATTGTGGGATTGTGGGATTGTGGTACATTCTTTTAGATTTAAGATAACTAGTCATGAGACCCGCGCGATGCGCGGATTTTTACTTCATAAAAAATTGTCATGTATAAAAATTTGTTAGAATATTTTAAATGATAGAAACATATTTAGTTAAAATTTGTAAGTAAAAAATTATCATTTTATCTTTAACATATTAATTATACTTTAATCTTTATACAAATTAAAAAATTTAAAAAAAAAAATTTAAAAATTCCTTTAAGAGTGGTATTAATTGCTATCTTTAAACGGTTTGACAATTTATTACCACTTATCACTCTTTGTCTTCCAATTTTCTCTCTCCACATTTATTCCAATTGATTAATTATTATTTTTTGTCTTCCCCTCTTTTTTCTCTCTCCCTTGTTTTTTCTCTCCCTTACAAATATTTCTCTCCACATTTATTCCAATTGATTATTTATTATTTTTTGCCTTCCCCTCTTTTTTCTCTCTCCACGTTTCTTTCCCCTTGCTTCCAATTATTTCTATCCTTAAACTCCTATTTACATAAAAATTCACGTCAGAATATGCCTACCAATTTTTTTTTTTTCCCTATTTTAACTCCTTCCCATCTATGATTATCCTTATCAGTAGGGTTTTAGTCAATTCAACAATGAATTTAATTATTTTTTTTTCTTTTTTTATTTAAAACAAAGCCAAGCAACGCTTCTTTCATACAACCATTGCCAGACTTCTTGGCCATTACATAGTTAAACAAACAAACTGG
>BKZX01029340.1:0-19643 GCA_014362285.1 Fagus crenata
AGGTACATGAATCAATTATTAATTCTAAGTTTCTTCTTCAGACAACTGTAAAGTCTGTAATACTTATCAAAAAAAAAAAAAACTTGTAAAGTCTGTAATGAAACTATTTTAATAACCTTTTTATTATCGATTTTTGTTTTCGGACGCTTTTGTAATGTGTACGTAATAAAGTCTTTCACCTAATAACAATTGATAATTGTAGAAAACAAAAACAATTGCTAAGAGAGTATTCCCCTAGCAAAAAATGAAAAAGCTATTTTACTTCTTAAAAAACCTATTTTTTCTATTTTACCTACTTATTTTTATGAAAGACTTCACATCTCATACTTTATTTTATAATATATTTTATTAAAATATTCTTAAATTCATTTTGCAAGTGCCAAAACATAGTAAAATGATTATTTCCATTTTAAAATCCTTTAATTTGATCTATTTTATGATTCAGATTATATGTTACAGATTTAACTGTATCATTTAAGATTTTAAATGATATGACAATGTGTATATTATTAGATTTAAAAAATAAAATCTGAACCATAAAAACAATCAAATGAAGGAATTTGAAATGATTATTTCCATTTCAAAATCCTTTAGTTTGATCCATTTTATGATTCAGATTATATATTACAGATTTAACAATGTTATTTAAGATTTTAAATGATATAAAAGTGTGTATACTATTAGATTTAAAAAATAAAATCTAAACCATAAAAACAACCAAATGAAGGTATTTTATTAAAATATTCCTAAATTCATTTTGCAAGTGCCAAAACACAGTAAAACAATTATTTCCATTTCAAAATCTTTTAATTTGATCCATTTTATAATTTAAGTTCGTTTGTTTCACCATAAAACATTTATTGTAAAATGTTTTACATGTTTTTCGGTATTTGGTTACACTAAAAAATGTGGTCAACAAAAAACCATTTTTTAATCAATAGAAAACTTATAAAAAAATACACTATTTTATATCTAATTGTTTTGGATCAATATCCCAGGCAATACCAAACGAATTGCAGGGCTGCAATTCGTTTGATCCAAGCCGTTCAATTAATCCAACCGCTCCAACTTTGACAGCTCACCAAACAGGAAAAATACAACTTTACCTTTCAAAATATTTCAGCACCCGCGTAAAAACATCCGGCCCTTTCCAAAAACATTTCAAATTCCTCTCTCTCCCCTCCCAAGTCTCTTTCTTAGATCTGCCCAAAACCCCTTTCTCTCTCTCACCCACCGACGACGCTGGTACGCCGGCAAAACGCGCCCCCTCGCCGGTGGCGAATGGCCCCACCTCATCGGAAAGCTCCAAGCTTTCAGGTACTCTCTCGTTCTCTCTCTATCCCTCGCTGCCTCACTCTTTCTCTCATCTCACAGGTTCTGCTGCTGAGTGAGATGATGCCGTTTTTTCTCATTTTTGAGGTAACAATTAGATCTTATTTCTATCAACACAACCCCATGGATTGATATTTCCTTGTCAGATTTTCTTCCCCCTTAGTTTCTGGTTCTTAAGTTGAGTTAAACGAGTTTGTTTGCAAAATCTGATTATATTATCATATTATCATATCTCATCTCACAGGTTCTGTAGTACGCTGGCAAAATCGCGCCCCCTCGCCGGTGCCGAAGAGTCCAGCTCACTCCGTTGCCGCCAATTTGTATGGCATTGGCTATATTATCAAATACTTAAGAAATTAAATTCTCTATTGAAGAACCTGCTAATATTCTTGGATAATGTGGGTATGGGTTCCATCTTGTGTGATTTAAGTATTATTTTTCCTTCTTATAATTTATAGAATAATATGCCTTACAGTACAAACCTTCAAAAGAACAATGACTGACCCCTTGGATTTGTATGGCGTTGGCTAACTTTATAGTTCTTATGTCTAGAATATTGTGTGTAACAAAAATCTAAGGTTATTCAGTCGCAGAAGTTAACATAATCTGTTCAATAGGGGTATTTATAACAATTTTATTTTTGCCTGAATCAGGTACTTTAATTAATTCATAATTCTTTCTCCAGTGACGCCAGCATTTCGTAACTACTTACCTCAAACGAAAATTTGTTTTAATCTGTGACAACTTCCACAGTTTGAAGTGTGATGTGGGTTATATTCCTTGTTGCTTACTTTTTTATAGTGCACAGATGCTATTTTCTGAGCAGTCTGATGTGGTGTCCTTTGTCATTTCACCATCCCTTCATATGTTTATTTTGTTTAAATGATTTACATTTGTCATTGGATCAAGTTTATCAAATCTTGGGACTCGCAACTCCTTGGGCTAATTAAGCCTTTAATGCTTTATTTTAGATTATATGGGAATAAGATCACTTGCTAAATCTTCAGCACCTCAGATAAAACTTTAAGATAGAGGTTGCAAAGTTAACTTATTCTCACCACTTCAATACATAACCAAAACATATGGGTTCACAAATTTAGCCAGCTTTCATTTCACATCAATTAAATAAGTACAAATTCCAAACTTTGTCCAAAACTGGTATGTTCATGCCTTATTATCCCAGTTTGATTTTTCTTATGAAAACTTCTTTGATATGTTCATCTTGGATGACTTTTAGTGACCTTTTCTAAACACATCACATAGAATTGCCTACTTTTCATGTCTTTTTTGTTGTCATTTTGAAATTTTAGCACTGAGCCAACTACTAAAGTGGCATGCGACTTTGCTTTGGACTGTTTATACTTGATAAAGGTGTGGTTAATTTTAAAGCATGTCAAAGGAATAGAAGGATTCTTACTTATGGATTAAGTTCCTTGTTTAGGGACTTTCTTTTAAATTGAGAGTAGTCAAGTTGTAAGTGCATCTCTACAATCTATCAAATGTCGTAATTTCTGCCAGAACATGGTTCTTCCTAATTCCTTCTTCTAAGATGCAATATTTAGTTATGCAAGGAGGTGATGGTTTATCTTATGCAGGGGCCAAAATAATTCCAAATGCAACTTACAGATGGGTTGATGTTAGAGATGTTGCTAATGCTCATATACTAGCCTTTGAGAATCCAACAGCTAGTGGAAGATATTGCTTAGTTGGAAGAGTTATGCATTGTTATGAGGTTGTGAAGATTTTGCGTGAGCTCTTCTCTGATCTGAATCTTCCTGAAAAGTAAGTTGCATATATTTTTATATCAATACTATTTGCATGTCACATCTTTTGTCTATCACAGATGCATTGAACAGTGTCTTTTTCTCTTTTGTTTATTTTCCCTGATCGTTTGATGGTTTACATGCATTATTTTTCTATCGCAAATAACATAGATTTTTCTTTTCCTTCAACAGTATCTTCCCATCCCGATTTGGCAATTCCATTTTTTTAATGTCATCATAATATTTTCATATAAGAATTCTAAGCTCTGAGGAATCCTGTTTCAGTGTGCTTTTCATTATATTTGAAATTTGAAACTAATATCTTTCTTAAACTCTTAGTTTTAGAAAACAAACAAAAAAAAAAAAGGAGAGGGGAAGAGAGAGACAGAGAGAAGAAATTCTCAATTTGGTCAAGTCTATAATTTATAATCCTTATTCAGCGATCAACATAAACAATAATGTGGTCTCTTATCATGTTTCTATTTTGGGTGATGTCATCCTTATAAAATTTCACCTTGCATGCTCAAAAGTATGGTTGAGCCATAAGCTATTACATTGTATAGCATTTAGGGACACTACTATATCTTGGACAATGTGAATTAGCCATACAAGAACCATTCTGAAAGGGAAAAGGAATCAAGACAAGCATCAACTTATTTCTTTTCTCATAAACAACATCAGGTCATCAGCTTCCAAAATCAAAATTGAACATCTAACGCTCTACAGTCAACCTCAATACTAACAGTGCTATTTTATGAAACTATCATGATCATTTTTTCTGAATAGCTTGGTCACTGTGTATGTGCATGCTTAGATTACAAACAGATAAATTATATTTTCTGAATAGCTTGGTTACCTCAAAATTGACTGTTTTGAACTCAAGCATCAAAGATATGCAGATAATGTGTCTTCTAACATATGTGAGCTATCACTGTGATAGAATTCCAACAAAATTGATGAATGTTTTATTCATTGCAGATCTGAAGATGACAAGCCTTTTGTGCCAACGTACCAGGTGTCCAAGGAGAGAGCAGAAAGTTTAGGACTGAACTTTACTCCTTGCCCAAGCTTTGTTCATGACACGACTTTTTGCATAATATTTGTATAGTATGAGGAATGTGTGTGTTTTTGGTGTTTTAACATTGAACACTTTTTCTATTTTTTGACAAAGCTACAGGTGGTGAGTGAAAGTAGGTTCTTTTAGAGATTGAGATTTTGGTATATTAGAAATGTTGTGAGATAGATTTTGAAGGTAAACTCCTTTTCACTGTAATGTTTGAGAGGAGGTCTTGGTAATTTTATTTCACTCTGATATGGATGTAACTGTACATAATGCAAATTGTCAAATTGTATGAATGAATAGTATGTGGTTTAGTACAAAAGTTGTTCATGTTTCAGGAAGATCAAATTTAATAATAGGCATTTACTTTTTCTAATTAGCTATTTAGAAGATAACTAATCATTAGTGCAATTGAAATATTGGCATTTCAATAAATTCAGCCAATTTATTAGATCACATTATGGAAAAATCAACTAAATTTTATTTGCATTTATACAATCATAAAGAGGATTTCCCAAAAATGTTAAAGTAATAATACAAGTTGCAACGAGTCTAATGCTCAACCCCCTAATAAATTGAGGTTGAATTTATACATTATATACACTTGTAAAGTGCAAATAAGATATAAGAATTATGTCCTCCAAAGCCAAATGAATTAGATTATGCCAACTTTATGTCTAAAGGTTCTTTCTAGAAGCCAGCAAGCACATTCATCTCCTGATTCATATACAAATAGCTTAGAAGTTGAAAGAAAGTTACACAAGTTCAAGCTTCTAAAAGCATAGACCTTCCTAATGTCCCTTCACTAATTCACAATACACTAAGAGAATATCATCCTTCCATGCTTCCACAATCACAATTTCAACCATACATTTCACAATCACAATACACTAGGAGAATGTCACCACAATTAGAACTTGTAAATATTGAAAAAATTTACTATTTATACCACCATTCCTTTGTTTCACAAGTATGCCTAACACAATGGTTCTCTCTTGAGACAACCAACTACCCTAACAAATGTTAAGAAGATAGCTTGCTGTTACTGATTTTCACAGCTGCTATAGGTAAACAGGTCTGCTATGTACAATGAGATAGAGTATGATTAAAGATGGTAATAATTGGACCATAGACATATACAACAATGATGTATTTCTTTTGCAATAACTAGAGATTATAAGTCTGGTCCTTTGCATCACAGAGGCACAATCAATCTACTTGAGAGATTAAATAGCAAATGGGGGAAGAGAACAGAGGATAATAAGTGCTAAAAAACTGTATCACACATCGAATAACGAGCTTTTGTGTGAAGCAAACTGCCTCAAACAACCAAAAACAAGGAGGATTCTGTATATATGTACTTCAATTAGAATCTAACAATGACCTATAACTAAATGAACAAATGATAAAAGAATGAATAAATCGATTGCCACGGACACGATCAAGACAAAGATTCCTAGTGGATAATGGACAAAAGGATCAAAGTTTGTGGATTAATATGCCATATGATATTGATTCTATATATGACACGGTGATATCTTTCAAACATGAGCACGGAGCTTAACGCGAGGTTCTTTCCATCCTCGTTGAATAGCCCTGTGTTGCCACATTGCAGTAAGATTCTTCTGTGCTTCCAGTGCTGATTCAGCCTTCTCCCGTGCCTCCTCACAGGTATCCATCCCTGAATTGCACTTGTCTGCCTCCTTTTGATATTGGGAAGACTTTTTCTTAGCCTCTAAGAGAGCCATATCAGCACGCCGCTGGTTTTCTTGAGCTTCAGCTTCCTTAAGCTTCAATTCCTGTGACAACAGATCAATAAAACCCTGCTCCGCCTCTTCACTCACATCAGGGTCATGCTTCATACAATCTAAAGAAAATATCAATTCAAGATTGAGAGAATGCCACAATTCAAGGAATAGTATGCCATACCACTCATTTTAATATGCTCAATAAGTTTAATTGCAATATCATCCACTAAAGTAATGGTGTCAAGTGCCATGATGCCAAAGCAATGTGAGATTTCAGATACAAAGTAGCAATCTTTTGGCTTCTTTACCATGACCATGCATAATCATTTGAATGCACAAAATTATCATGCGATGAATACTAAATGAAAATACACAACAATGTTATTAAGGCCATGAATGCT
This sequence comes from Fagus crenata, assembly GCA_014362285.1. Taxonomy (NCBI): domain Eukaryota; kingdom Viridiplantae; phylum Streptophyta; class Magnoliopsida; order Fagales; family Fagaceae; genus Fagus; species Fagus crenata. The sequence continues at coordinate 6,305 of BKZX01029340.1, forward strand.
AAGGCATTACTGGATCTTTCACTTATGCTGCAGGCCAATGTAAATGCTATGCATATCTTAACATAGGCAGAAAGTGGGCTCGCTATTGCTGTAGGCCAATGTAAATTCTATGCATATCTTAACTCAATTATGCTGCATAGTATAAATGCATATATTAATATATATAAGTAAACCTAATACTTAAATAAGACAATGAACAGCAAGCAAGCTCTCTCATAATATCAAAAAAGTGATTTAGTTGTCGGCTGGCTTCATTATCATCTCTCCAGAATATTTCAGAGCTTGAGGCTTTGAGCTTGCCCCAAAGTTATATCATATACAAGTTTAACAGCAACATATTTAACCAAAACGAATGTCGAAAAATATAAAGCCATCAACACGAGCTTCAACTTCAAGATCCTAATATACTAACATACATATTTTACAATAAACTTATCAAGTCCTAAGTCCTAGTTTGGTTAATTATACCAAAAACCCATCTCTAAATTTAGCATTAGAGCAGTCACAAACCCGAAAATTCAATTTTGTAACTTCCCTACAAAATTAACACTTCAAAATCAAACAATCCCCAATAAAATCAAGTATCAGAAACTATACGTACCTCTTTTCCGTTCAAAACCCGTTTATGTGAGAATATTTGAGGGAGGCTGTCATGGCGGTGGCTGGTGGTTGCGAGGGAGACTGAAATCAGGCAGTGCAGTAGAGATAGAGGCACAGCTGTGCCGGCGTGCGAAGATGGCCCTGCAGAACCGATGAGATGAGAGAGGTGAGGTGAGAGAAAGAGTAAGGCAGCGAGGGATAGAGAGAGAACGAGAGAGCACCTGAAAGCTTGGAGCTTTCCAACGAGGTGGGGCCGTTCGCCACCGGAGAGGGGGCGCGTTTTGCCGGCGTACCAGCGTCGTCGGTGGGTGAGAGAGAGAAAAGGGTTTTGGGCAGAACTGAGAAAGAGACTTGGGAGGGGAGAGAGAGAGAGGAATTTGAATTTTTTTTGGAAAGGGCTGGATGTTTTCACGCGGGTGCTGAAATATTTTGAAGGGTAAAGTTGTATTTTTGCTGTTTGTGACCTGTCAAAGGCTAGAGCGGTTGGATTAAATGAACGCTTTGGATCAAACGAATTGCAGCCCTGCAATCCATTTGGTATTGCCTGCGATATGGATCCAATTGTTTTATACTTTTATGTCCAAGTTTTCGGTAAAACAATCTAAAACAGAGCATCCTCACTCTCATTTGAGCGCCTCAGTCACTCATCAGTAAGCTCTCTCTTCGGTAAGCTCTCTCTTCTCTCTTCTCTCATGCTATCTCTCTCTTTCTCTGTAGCTCTCTCTCTTCTCAAGATCTTTGTCTTCTCAATCCCTCTCTCTTTTCTCAAGCTCTCTCTCTTCTGTTACTCTATCTCTCTCAAGCTTGTTTTTTTTTTTTTTATTGTCACAGATCAACACCAGATTCGACCCCAGATCCGCCATTGGTGAAGTAGTCGAAGCAATCCTTGGTATAATTTCTGATTTGGGTCAAAACCTAATTTGGGTCATGGGTTAGCTATAATTTCTGATTTACTTTTGATAATTATTGTTATTGTTGATTGGAGTATACCCTTTTGAGCATTTGTGTTGTTTTCCTCTCCATGAGCGTGTGTTGCAATTTTGTTTGAGTTGGGTTTTCATATTCTTGTTTGCTTGCCCACTACTTGTTTGATGAAAAACCATCAACCTAATAATGATGGTTTCACTCACCTGGTTAGGGGTAAGTGAGTAAGTTCCTCTTTTTTTCTTTTTTTCTTTTTTTTTTGTCTATATAATAATTTAGGGATGACTTATTAGTAATTAGCAAGTAGTTGGCAAGGGGATTTTGTGTGTTGGCTACTTCTTTAGGTGTGTAGCTAGTTAACTAATGACGGTACACTTTGCTCTTATCTTATATATGCTTCAAAACTAATGCTATTCGTATAGTGTTGTTATCTTTTGTGAAATTAAACTGAGAAAAACGTTTCTGAATTAAAATGTTGATGATTTGGCTTCTATTTTCTTTATAAAACCTTTTGACTATATGTGTGTGTGTGTGTGCAGGATGGGTGAATATTATAGGTTATTTTACTTTTATGTGTTGGTTGAATAATGTTTGTGGTGAATTTTGAGTGAGATTGGTGAACTTGAATTGATGTGATTGTAATTTAAAGGTTGCTTCTGTGAATAGGTTCAATTTTGTTTGGTTTGCTGATGAACAAAGGTTGATTACAAATTATGACTAAATTACATCCGGGATTTAAATATTCAATTGGTAAAGGTTGCTTCTGTGAATAGGTTCAATTTTGTTCGGGATCAATTGGTAAAGGCTGCTACTTCATTCAGGGCTACAAAAGACAGCAGCACTTTCTGATACTGTTGTTGCTGATTTGTGTGTGTGTGGGGGAGAGGGGGGAGTCATTGTTATTGTCTCTCTTTTATATCACGCTTTTTTTTTTTCCCTTGTACTGGGACTGTAATCATTCAGAACTCCCTTTGTTTTTTTCTTTTCCGTGCAGGGGGAATTAAGACAGAGGAGCAGATTGTGAGATGCATTCGAAAAGATGTTAATGCTCGAATGGATGCTAAAGGCTTAACAAGCAACTCCATTCTTGATACAGTGCACTAGTTGGGGCATCTCTTTGTATGTACTTGAAAGCTAAAACTGCTGTAAAGGGGTTAAAAGGCATAGGGGCTTGTAAATCTAGGCTCTTTTGTAGTGTTCTGGTGTTTGAGCTGCTGTATGAGCTGTTAAGGCCTTGTTCTTTGTTGTCCTATGGCATTAGGATGCTAGCAAGGGCCCTGTGTTTGTACTTGGTTTAGTTTTAATAATAAAACTAGACTATTTTGACTATGTAGATTGTCTATTTTAGTCTATTTGGAATCTTGAGAAGCATGGTTATTTTAAATTATGAGAAATATGGTTGATTTTTGAATTTTTTGAATTATGATTGATATTTAAATTTTTTTTTTTTTTTTGAATAATGTTTGTGGATTATTATATAATTGGTTATATCAAACACCAGAAAATGTTTTCTAAAAAATGTGTCTTGGAAAATGATTTTTTTGGTCCGTACCAAACACTAGAAAACATTTTCTAACTTATTTTCAAAATTGCTACCAAACACAGGAAAATGAGTCAGTTTTCTAGAAAATGTATTTTGGAAAATGAGTCGTTTTTCAAAAACCATTTTACGTCGAAACAAATGGAGCCTCAGATTATATGTTATAGATCTAACAGTGTCATTTAAGATTTTAAATGATATGCAAGTGTGTATCCTATTAGATTTAGAAAATAAAATCTGAAATATAAAAATAACCAAACGAAGTTATTTATTTATTTATTTTTATCGGTAATAAGAAAGTTTTATTAAGGAAAAGAAAAACATCCCCAAGCACACAGATTGTGTGCTAAAAGGAAGAAAATTTACAACAAAGTACAAGAATCTAAAAACTCCTCAAAATAGGAGGGATTATCACTGCTACTACAATGCAGCCAATCAAACAAAGTACGCAACAAGACCAGCTTTAGCTCCAACACTGTCCTCCCCTGACCTTCAAAGAATATATGTAAATATTCTTAAAGAATACTGTAGTTGTGTGTAAATTTCTAAACAATAAAATAAAGGATCCGATGGCAGGGTGATTTTATAACATTTGATGAATAGTAGTCTTTGTTTTAGCTAAAAAGGTATTTTAGATAATGGGTTGGGAATTTTTTAAAAGAATTCATTTTTAATAAATCATGTAACTTTTTCAAATAATATATGTGAATATTCTATGTAATTGATACGTAGTGGGTTGAAGGAGAATTCCTCCAAACCGGATTAGAGGAAAACTATATCCTTATACATATTATAAAGGTTTTTTTTTCAAGAAAATAAAAATTGCGGCTGTGCGCCCCTGCTAGTGCATAGAATTTCTCTTTTAACTTATCTCCTCTGTGATATAACAACCCAACAATTCGTCGTATAACTCAAATGAACTTTGCATAAGTTATTGAACCCAAAGCTCCACCAATTGAATACATTTCTTTGGCCTGAATTATCTCTTAAGTGTTCGAATATATTATGCATTAAAACTATTGGTGGACTCACACACACTCACACACCACTCACAAATGAAAGAGAAAATGTTTAATTAATTGATTTTCATAACATCTTATAAAATTATATTAAGATAACATAAATATATTACTAAATTGGAATATATTTAAAAACTAACTTAACAAATATAGTTTTTTTTAGTCTCAAATTTCGTAATATATCCATACATACATCTATTTACAAAGCTCAATTTGCTTCTTTTTTTTTTTTTAGAAAGAAGTGATAGCAAAATTTTATTACAAAGAATTAAGCTGTACATGAGAAATAATACAAACAGAACAATCTTCCAACCAAACCTATGCAAAAGTTGAAGACAAAGCCTCTTTAGCCAAAAACTTGAGCAGCCTTGTTACAACACTTACTAACATAAAAAAATTTAACAAAAACAAACTTAGATTGTAGGACTTTGATATCATCAACCAAATTGCCTAAAGCAGCAAAGCAAGGACCCACCAATTGAAGCGGGTACACCAACTCCTTATTCCCAATCTCAATAATAATACTCTTGAGTGTTTGAATATATTATGCATTAAAATTATTGGTGGACTCACACACACTCACAAATGAAGGAGAGAATGCTTAATTAATTGATTTTCATAACATCTTATAAAATTATATTAAGATAACTTAAATATATTACTAAATTGGAATATATTAAAAAACAACTTAACAAATACATCTATTTACAACTCTCAATTTACTTAAAAAAGCGTGTCCTAATAAAGTTTGTCAAATCAGTAACCCACAAAACTTAATTAGTAGATTCCCCACTAAACTGCACAAGTGGGAACGTCCCACTGGCTGGCTGGTGCGTTTGTGTAGCCAATATGCCCACCACAGATTTATATCTTTTCTCCTTTCTTTGTCATTCTTATCCTATATATAATCCTACCCACTTGGCCAAATGGTTGCAGGGTGCATTTTAATTACCATGTTATGGAGTTGGACCACTTGCCCATAGATAAATTTCAAATCAGTATCCCATGTGTTTTTGAACTTGGACATCAACTTGGGCCAAACGAGCTAGTCTGAAACACCAATCAAGCTCTAGTTTTGGTTTTAATATGTAGTCCTGTGACTTTATTTATTACCCAAATTGCTATTGCTTTGCTACCCCAGCGCCACGTTATTCATACCAAGACATTAATTAATTGATGCCTTGTTAACCAGATATTAAGAAAGACACAAATTTACAAATCCGAAGCATCTCACGGTTTTTTCCTTTGTTTGTCAGAATTTACTCAAAGTAGTAGTATCTGGAAGTATAATTCATTAATTCAGTCTACATCTTTTTGAACAAGCAATGCACATGAGGTACTGTCAATGAATGAATGAGTTTTTCAGGTCAACCCTACTTTGGGTAGCATTCTATTAAGCACAAACATGACAAAATAGGTTATGTGTTATGAGGTTTGGATTGCCTAAACCCGTCTTAATTTTAGGTGTCCATTTATTATTAAATAGAGTAAGTTATATTGACACAGTGACACTCCATTTTTTTAGGAAAACTAGACTCGTTACACCCAATTTTGAAAAAATAACACTCCGCTTCCAAATTTGCAAATAATTAACACTTTGACAACCTTATTTCATCCCTCAATCCACTCAAAAAACCATTGATTTTATGCCTCTTAGATAAACCCTTCAATTTGTTGGACAAGACTTCAAATTGGGCCTAACAACTACACTTGAGGCTTGCCTCACCTTTGTAAGACTCTCTATTGGGCCATCATAGGATGTGGGCTTATGCTCTTCAATGCCTTCATGAAGGACTTTCAGTTTTCAAATGAATCCTCAGCATCCTAGAACCAAATTAGAGCCTCACCTTCCATATAATAATAGGCTATTAAGATCTTCTCAAGGTTTGGAACTTGGTAGTACTTCAAGTACTGGTTGGCCTTGTAGATCCAACTTGAGGGAACCCCCCATTTTGTGAGATCTAACTTCATGGTCCATGGGAGATTGACCATGCCTTTGTTGCATGTCATTACTTCTACCTCCACATTTTGGTTCTTAAGCCCTTGGTAGTGCAACCCTAATGTCATTGAAAGCCTCAATGATTTAAGTAATATGTTGAGTCAAAATCTCCATAGATCTTTGTTGGCATTCTTCTTGTTGTTTCATGCTTGCAAAGGACTCAGCCAATTTTGAAACTCTTGTACCGTCTATCATCTTGGATCAAGTGCTCTAATACAAATTGTAATGAATCTTCTTTATTCCAAAGGTGGAAGAGAGAATTGTTGGTTTTGGTTAAGAAGAACGTGTAAGAATTAAGGGGATTTGACTTAGTTCAAGACAGTCACCGTCCAAGAAGAAGAAGAAGAAGAAAAAATGGACTTGGAAGAGAGGCTAGATAGAAAAAAAGAAAAAAATTGCATCCATGTTCATTATTATGATTATTACACTCATGACATAATCTATACTATAATATAAAACCGAAGTTTTTTGACTTTTGGTTGACCTCATAATATTGCGTCACATAAGCTTTTGAATTCTTACAATTTTACACTTCATTATTTTAATATATATATATATATATTAATTGAATTTAAATTTCATTCTATAATTAAACATCTCATTAGAATCTTGATATATTATATTTTCTTTAATAGAAATAATATATTATTCCATATATATAAACACAATCATAATAAATGCCTAATATTATAATATATTTTTTATATAAACACAATAATAATAAATATCTTTTAATAATTATCAATTTTCATATTTAGATAAAATATAAAAGATAATAAAAATCATAGTTAAACCAATAATTTTTTATATTTAATTTTAATTTATTTTCTGTGCATCGCACAGGTTTGCGACTAGTTTATACTATTACTAAGGAATGACTATTCTTTATAATAAAAACATAATCAAACAACTAAATAGTTATTTCTATGTAATAACTATTACATTATAGTGTCTATTACAGCATACCAAATGAATCCTAAGAATCTTATAAGGCAAATAGCAAAAGTAGCTTGAGATTAACCTTCTAACTTACTATTACTTTATACAAGTCTTTTGTAACTAACTGAAAGAAAAAAAAAAAAAAAAAATCCATTGGGCTACCTTTCATCTTATTCAATCCCTTTATATAAATTAGATTATAAATAGATTAAGAATTATGCTTTAAAAAAAAAGAAAAAAAAAAAAAAAAACCCAACCCAAAACGACATCGCTCGGACACGGGAAGGAAAACAATTAAAATGGCGCTCCCTCAGAGCTGGGACTTCATTTTGAAGGTAGCAGTGCCATGTCATATCACAAATCCTGTGCAACGGAGAATGGTTTAAAGCCATAATTGCCTTGTGTATAGAGTGTAGAATGTAGAATGTATATGGATTTTAGTTGTGTATGCTGTTTGGTTGCTCAGAAAACAGTAAAAGTAAATCTATTAAGGCTAATAATAATATGTAGTTGCTGACTGTTTAAGGCTAATAATAATATGAGTTATGGCAACTAGGAGGGTCTTTTAGTTATATCATGGTCCATGTTTGCCTAGTACTAGTACATAATCTCCATTGAATATTTTATTAGACAGTAAAGTATGGTGCATTATCTATTTGTCATCTAGCATTTATTGTTTCCCCTGCTTTCTGTTTCTCCCAAATGCAGTTCTTGTCCTCTTGGACTTCCTCCCTCTTTTCACTTATGTGTACTTCACAAAATAACAATAGGATTCATCCATTACACATGAAACAAACCATTTAATATGAATGCTTACTTGTATCTTTTATGTTATTCCCTGTTTACTTGTATCTTTTATGTTATTCTCTTTACCATGCAAACTATTTAATATGAATGCTTCAAGTTTGAGTTTCCAAATTAATGGGTAAATTTTGCTATCCTTTCCTCTAGTCAATCTCACCTTTATTCGAAAATATTTACTATTTGCAACTTTGCTTGTTTTGAAGAATTGTCATGTTGAATACCTTAGGTTTGGTGGTCAATGTTGGCATTTGGTTAATTTTGTCTTGGTGTTGGTTATCATATTGCTGCTTGCATGATTTCTCGATAAGTCCTATACTCATTTACTTTGATATTGTGTATGTAGAGATATGTCTAACACGGCCACTACGTCAACGCCGGTGTTAGTAGAGGACACCGCCTCTAACGAGGATACTACTCCAATTGAGAATGTACAAGAAGTGGAGGATATACAAGAGGGGGTTAGTAAAAGAAAGAGAACATCGGCAGTATGGAATCATTTTAAGTTAAAAACGGTTGAGGGGAAGATGAAGGCCCAATGCAACTATTGTAAGAAGCATTTGTTGGGAGAAAGTAAACAAGGGACAAATCATTTACGTACTCATCTTGAGAGATGTCCATCGTTGAAGCTTCGAGGGGATCTTAGGAGACAAGTCATGATAAAAGAGCAAGGAAAGGCGAATAAGAAAGTGAGTGCGAGCCCGTATAATTTTGACCAAGAGGGTTCGAGGGAGGATCTTGCCCACATGGTCATTATGCATGAGTACTCTCTTGCAATGGTTGATCATGTTGGGTTTAGAAGATTTGTGAGTGGTCTTCAACCAAATTTTAAGTTGGTTTCAAGAAATACTTTGAAACGAGACATATTGAAGATATATGATTATGAGAAGCAGAAGTCTATGGCAAAGATTGACAATAATGGAAGTAGAGTCGCCATCACAACGGATATGTGGACTTCGAGTAATAAGAAGAGAGGGTTCATGTAGTCACGGGACATTACATCAATGACTCTTGGATTTTGGAAAGCCAGATTATGAGGTAAATTTTTATTAAGCTATATTATTTTTTAAAAATTTGTCACTGATTGTAGTAGTTTTTGTTAAAGCATGTTGTAATTATTTAATTGATTTGTTTTAGGTTTATCTATGTACCATCTCCACACACAAAAGAAGTCCTTTCTACTGTTCTTTTAGAGTGTCTTTTAGAGTGGAATGTTGATAGGAAGTTATCAACAGTGACTGTAGATAATTGTACCACAAATGATGTTATGATGAGAATTCTGTTAGAAAAGCTTGAAGTTAGTTCACTTGCTTTAGGTGGATCATTATTACACATGCGTTGTGCTGCTCATATATTGAATTTGGTGGTTCAAGATGGTTTAGCTGTAATTGGTGATGGCATTGAGAGAATTAGGGATAGTGTACTTTTTTGGACAGCATCACCAAAGAGAAGGCAAAAATTTGATGAATCAAGTCGACACTTGCGTATTTCAAATACCAAGGAATTGGTACTTGATTGTAAGACTCGTTGGAACTCTACTTATTTGATGCTTGCAAGTGCATTAATTTATAAAGATGTATTTTCCCGTTTGAGGCATTTTGATGCTTTATACACTTGCATGCCAAATGAGAGAGATTGGGAGGTAGCAAAAGACATCTGTGAGAAACTAGAGGTTTTTTATAGTGTTACGAAGTTGTTTTCTGGCACTACCTACCCTACAGCTAATGAATATTTTCCAATGTTGTGTGAATTGAAGATGGAATTAAATGAGTGGATTGTAAGTCCAAATGAATTGATCAAACTTATGGCATCAAAAATGTTAGAGAAATTTAATAGTTATTGGAGTGTTGTCAATGGGATCATGTGTATTGCGGCTATCTTAGATCCTAGGTATAGAATGAAAATAATGGAATATTATTACCAACAGGTCTATGGTCGTATTAGGGGTTCTGAAGAGATTGAAAAAATTAAGAAAATCTTTTTTAACTTGCTTGCGGAGTATGGTAGTGAAAACTCGGATGAAGAAGCAAGTTGTTCTCAACCTCCATCTTCTATGGAAATTGTTTCACATGATTTTGTGCAGAACCGGTTAAGGAAATTTGATTCTTTTGTTAGTAATACTACTAATAAAAGAAACAAAAAAAGTGAGGATGTTGTAGAAGAGTTTGATACATATATTAAGGAAGGAGTATTGAAAAGAAGTGCAATATTTGATATTTTGGGTTGGTGGAATCACAATGGATTGAAGTATCCTACTTTGCAACGCCTTGCAAGAGATATTTTAGCTATTCCTGTGACAACCGTTGCATCAGAGTCTGCTTTTAGTACTAGTGGGAGATTGTTGAGTTCACACCGTAGCCGTCTTCATCCAAGAACCTTAGAAGCATTGATGTGTGAACAAAGTTGGTTATGGAGTGAACTTAAAGGTAAGCAATTTTATTTGTTTCATGAAATCATGATTGTATTATTGATTCTTTTGTGAATATGTAATGAGGTTTATTTTGTGTTGTGTTTTTATTTTTTATTGTAGGTTCTTCACCCATGCCAGAAGATGCCACAATTCAAAACATTCTTGAGGACTATGATGATCATGAAGAGGAGGAAAGTGGTGCCATGGAGCTTGGGGACTAATTGAAATGAGTTGTTACTTTTTGAAAGTTTTTGTGTAGGTACCACTCTTATGATTTTACTACTAATTGCACCTAGAATGATTGTTATAATTTATATTTCCTAATTCAAAGTTATTGCGTATGCTTTATCTATAGGGTGCTCATCGAAGAAGCAGCAAGGCCTTTTTAGAGTAAAAGTGCTGAATTTATTCAGATTTCATGTTTTGAGTTTTGCAACTGCAAACCGGCCCTTCAATAGTATTGCTGCAACAAAGAATTGGTTTAGTGTTGCCCATTTTCTGTAATATTCAAATTGGTTTTGTAATAGACACATGAACCAATTTCTATCGTTTTGTCTATTTGAAGATGCATAAGTTTTTGTGTTGCTGTTTTATTATCAATATGTATATGATCTCTTTCAATTGCTCAAAGATGGAAATTGATTCAGAATGCATCCATGAGATAAGGATGATGCTGATGTACAGGTGGTCCTTTCAATTACAAGCTAGCATGAATGCTGGGACCATATAATAGTTGGAAAATTTCACCACATTGCTAATACAGTATATGAGGAGGATGTAATGTTACTGCACACGTATTACTCATTTTGTGTTGCTTTAGTGGGGTTAAGACTCCAGAAATGTCTCATAAAGGTCAATCATGTGCTCCTTGCATGATTGAAAAAGTAAACTTATAATCAGGAAGTGCAAACTATATAGCAAGTGCTGAGATTACTTTAGAAATATAGATTAATCATATATAGTCCCACAATTGCACATCAACTTAATCCGTAATTCATATCCAATTATTCTCATTAAATTCAAATGCAATATGGTTAATATAAAAGCTATTTCAGTCTAGTCTAGATACCCCTAACATATTTAAAAAAAAAAAAAAAAAAACAAAAAACCAAAAAAAGAATCGGGTCGGGTCGGGTACGATCGGGTCGGGTTAAACGGGTACCCGTTGAAACAAACGGGGCGGGGCAATAAACGGGTTTTTTTGGGGCGGGTCTCTAAACGGGGCGGGGCGGGTCGTATCGGGTCGGGTCGGGTTGAAACCCGACCCATTGCCATCCTTAAAAACCCAGAATTTCACTTCAATCTCAAACCAAAAACTCTAATTCAAAATTCTAGGGCTTTTTTCTTCTCTCTCTGAGCCATGGGTCGGTCTCGTGCGGTGTTATATTCTTCAGAAGACGATCCAAACCAAAGGTCCAAGAGAAAGAGGCCGACTACTATTACTACCACAACTAATGCCGCTGCTTCCAATTTAGAATCAACAACTACTACTACTACTACACCTACAGGAAAACTAGCTTTGTACCACTGTAATTATTGCAACAAAGATATCTTCGGGAGAGTTCGCATTAAGTGTGTAATGTGCCCAGATTTTGACCTTTGTTTGGAGTGCTTTTCGGTTGGAGCCGAGGTTACACCTCACAAGTGCCACCATCCTTATAGGGTTATGGTTAGTACTTTTATTGTTACATTGCCAGTTCAATCTCAAGCATTTATTTAAGTTTTCGACTTTTCGTAATTGGTTGTTAGTTGCAACATTTTTGTTGTTATTCTTTTAATAATGAACTTCGGTTTGTTTCGATAGTGGCTAGATTAGAATGTTATTAGAAAGATTGTAAGTGTGAGAAGTTATCATAGTTTTTAAAACCATACTGCCCGTCGAGGGCGAATGCCCTGGATTACCCGACATCTGGTTTTGGCGGGTGTGCTCAGTTGCCCGTAGGTTTTACTGCCTAGAGGCGAGTCCAAAGGTTTTTCTTTAGGAAAAAAAAAAAAAAAACCATACTGGATAGAGAACCGGAAAAGGGAGTCGTTCTTGGTTTGACGGTTGGATTGGGATTTGAACGGTGGGTGATTAGGCTTTCAAGAAAATACAAGACGGCTTTTGACTTATCAGTGAATTTTGCCCCAATGAAGCAATGGTGTTAGATTAAAGAAAAGAAACACCATTTCCTTTCTTTAATCTAAACATGGGTGTGTGAATCTTTTTAGGAGTGTGAATAGGAGCGAATTTGTATGAATCAAATGATTAGAAGATAGACAACGTTAGGGGTGAATGCCCCTGGATTACCCGGCACTGGTTTTGGCAGGTGGGGTCAGTTGCCTGTAGGTTTTTTTTGCCTAGAGACTAGTCCAAAGGGCTTTTCTTTAGAAAGGTTCCCTACGTTTTCTAAAAAAAAAAAAGATAGACAATGGATGTGTTTTATATTTTAGTTCATTATGAAATATGAAATTGGAAATATCATATTGATATGTTATTATCCATGTATATATTGTTTAAAGGGGAAAAAACATTTTTTTTTTTTTTTTGATAGGACAATCTCTCTTTCCCACTTTTGTGTCCGGATTGGAATGTAGACGAAGAGATGTTACTTCTGGAGGTAATTTGATTACATACCAAGCTCACGTGTCACTAAAAAAATATATGTTTTATTTAGTTGTTTTGGTTAATGCTGATGAATCCACATGTTGATGTTTGAGTGTTGAATTGTGTCTCATATTTAGGGAATTGAAATGTATGGATTTGGTAACTGGGCTGAAGTTGCTGAACATGTTGGAACGAAAAGAAAATCACAATGTATTGACCACTATTATGCTGTATACATGAACTCTCCATGCTTTCCTTGCCCGGTAAGCAAGTTTTAATATGTGAATACATGCAGACACTACATACATATATACATACATGTAAGTATATTATGTGCATGAAAACTAATATGCTCATATTTTTGTAATTTATGTACCTAGGATATGTCGCATGTTATGGGAAAGAGCAGGGAGGAGCTCCTTGCTATGGCCAGAGGGCATGGTGAAGTCAAGAATGGTTAGTTTTCCAATTATTCCATTGTCAATTGCTGACTTGTAGGTCTTATTTTAGTAATTTTGCA
>BKZX01029346.1:0-13026 GCA_014362285.1 Fagus crenata
GAGGCCACTTGTTATGTCTTCAACGCCCATATGGTCAACAAAAGATGAGGAAATAATTTTAAAATTGTTAAAATCAATTTCTGCATATTGTACAAAAGTAAATTGTTAAAATAAAAGACAACCGAGAGAATCATGTATTTGCAATCATGATCAGAGCAATATTGAAGGATTTTGTGAGATCAATAGAAGTGTATAAAGTAAGCCTTTATTGGTAGAGGCCTGAAGACCACGTTGTAATTGTAAGTGGGAGTAGGTTTATGATGAAGTAAACGGCAGATAGTTGACAAGTTCTAGCATGTTCTAGAAGCTTCACTTATATACCCATGTGCCTGCCGCATGCAGTGGAATTGGGCCAAAGTCACACAAGACTCGTGGGCTCAAACGCATGAAGTGGGTTTCAGTTTAAACAAAGCCCACGTGCTTTTAAAGAAGCCCACGTGCTGCACTTAAGTTGGATTCAGTTTATAACAAGCTCTCCTCTTACTCTCTATACTCACTCTGCAATGTTTATAAATAGAACACTGATTGTATTATTAATTCATTCAAGAAATATACAATTACATACACACTCTTTTACACTCAATTCTCCATATCTTTCTATAATTCTTCAGTTTAGTCAACTTCTTGGAAGTGTAACCGTTTCTTATCGTTTTGAATCGAAACCATGATTTTTCTTCAAACCAATCCATTGCTGTTACTCAGCAACTAATCACCAATATATGCAGGAAATTAAATTCAATTTTATAAAGAATATTTATTAGGACGATATATAATTAAATTAGAAATTGTTAAAAAAAAATATCAAATATAATTTAAGGACAGAGTTTACCTCTAAAGTCTAAACCAAGAAATTCATAAAATCATCCACATGCATTGGCAGATCTAGTCTAGGGCTAGGTGGGCACGTGTCCACCCTCAAATATTTTTTTAAAACATTATTAGGTATAAAATATAAAAAATATTTGGATTTTATAAAGTGTCCACCCTCAATTTTTTGGATAATTTTACAATACCCACACTTTTTTTTGTGTGTGTAGTACTTTTAATATATAAAATGTTACATTGATGGTATTAGTGTCACACATGATGGTAATTACCCCACATATGTTAGTACCTATATCACATTACTTAATACCCTATATTTTTATTTATTTATTTAAATTTAATATATATAAAATTGGAGAGTATCAACATCACATTGGATAGCACTACCATCACATATATATGATAGCAACTACATCATATTTGATGATAACAATTGAGTAGGTACCAAACTCACAAAAAGAGTGAGTATTGTAAAATGACCCTAATTTTTTTGTTAAAATTTTTTTTAGGTATATATATATATATAACTTATTAACTTTCCAGTTGTAACTGCCACTGTGGAAATATCATTTTCAGCTGAAAATTGTGAATAATTGATTATGTAGTCAAATAAGTGATCAATGGATGGATGACAACTTGGTTGTATATATAGAGAAAGCCATTTCTTGTAGTATTAATAATAGAATTATAATGTAACGGTTTCAAAATATGAAACACACGTCGAAATCAATTGTAAAAGGCTATAATGAGCTTCTTGTTTGTTACTTTTTGGTTATATAAATAATGTATATCGACTTTTGGCTTTTTTTGTATTATGTCTATAAAACTTTGGGATTAAAAGGTGCCCACTTTAGATTGAATTCTTGGATCCGTCCATGTCCACGTGTGTTATTTAAACAAATTTAATCACATGCATGATTATTCAAATAGATAATGTAACTAAAAGTAAACGTAGATATATATTTAAATTGTCATATAGTGGGTTGGGGGTATTTTTCTCTAAACTAGTTCGAACATAAACTCTATCATAATTTAATCATCGAGTTGCCTTATTATATTAAAACAATGAGTTCAAATCAACTTTAACTAATCTCACCTAAAAAAAAAAAAGAAACTCATTGGTGTTTTAAGTTTTAACATGATGATAAAGAGCAATCATTATGGAGTCGACACCAAATTTCAAATCCTTTCATATCTATAATAAAAATTATGATAATAAATAAATAAAATAAATATATAATATAATATAATATTTTGATATAGAAAAAATGTGAACTTTCAAAAAGTATAAGAAAAGGTCAAACAATTTTATTTTAGATATTATTTTGTTAAATAAAAATATATAGTTTTAGTTTATATAGTTTTTTTTTGGATAAATTACATTTTAAACCCTATAGTTTCCAAAGTAATAAATTGAACCCAAAAGTTTCAAAAAGTAACAAATTAAACCCCAAAGTTTCAAAAGTAATAAATTAAACCTTAAAGTTTCAAAAAGTAATACCTTAAACCTTAAAGTTTTAAAAAGTAATACCTTAAACCTTAACTCATGTAGTAAAATAAGGGCTTTATTTGTTATTTTTTGAAACTTCATAATTTAATTTGTTACTTTTAAAAGTATATGGTTTAATTTGTCACTTTTTGAAACTTTGATGTTTAATTTGTTACTTTTAAAATTATAAGGTTTAATTTGTCACACTCCCTAAATTATAGGGTTTAAAATGTAATTTTCTCTTCTTTTTTTTTTTTTTTTTTTTTTCAGATGACTGTAAAAGAATACATAGGTGTACATACTAATTAAAGTTGAATTTACGCATTAATAACTGATAACTATTTTTTGTTTTTTTTTTTGTTTTATAAGATAACTGATAACTAATGTCGATCTAAATGGCTGAAGCTATTGTAGTTTCCTAGCCAGGATGACTAAATTCGACGTACTTGAACTTAAAAGTCTTTTTTTTTTTTTTTTTTAATCTAACTTAAAAGTCTTTGACTTTGTGGTCTGCATGGATTGGGCAATTGACTTGATGTTATGTACTATTACCATCACCCCTTTTGGGCTGCAATATTTCAATTATCCATGCTAGATATATCTATTGCATATCCTTACAACATTTTGTTTTGGGGATTGAATCCAGAAATTAATTAAACCCGCGAGACACTCATTTATTTCTTGCAACTTGCTTATAGTTGACCAAGACCAGCTCCTAGATATAGAGCAATTTTTAGGTCAGAATTCTGGTAGATATGCACAATTGCACAACATGTTGGGACCGATTCCTATATGGCTATATACGGTGAAACGATGACTTTTTAATGAATTAAATGAAAACAAAGAGGTGACGCTATTCTTCGTTTGACATTACATTGTGAAGTATGGAACAGGCCGTGATACACTATACTTCAAATATGAATAAAAACCATGTTATGTACAACACCACTGCCCAACATTAAGCTCCCACCAAGTCAAACCAATTTTTTTTTTCTTCAACAGTAAATAAGCGGTAGGATAAAAGACTCATATAATCTTCTTTCAGTTATATGTTTATGTCACTAAAGTAATTTAGCCAAAAAAAAAAAGTCATTAAAGTAAATGATAAGGTTAAAGGGTAGAATTCTCTAGCTAATTCAATACAATTTCGAACTTTTTTTTTTTTTTGTTGCTAAATAAAGACCTTTATTGAAAAACAAAGAGATTACATTAAGACCAGAACCCTATAAAGAGGATAGAAAAAAACCTTAAAAAAAGGGTAGTACAAACGCCCTACAACGAGGGAATACAATTTCGAACTTGCAATGTTGGAACGTTTACTGCACATGTGAACAACTCTGGAGGCCTATTTTAATAAACCACAAAGAGTAAATTGGTACAATTTGGACTAGCAAATAAAGAATGCGTACAAGTATCATTTTCCATATTAAAAAAACTTACTAAAAAAATTGGGCATTCGGCGGCTTCAACTGGTAGCTAGCTGTAGTTCAACTAAAACACGAAAGACTCTATGAAGTATTGAAGAGGCAGAGCGAGGCAACTAAATAAAAAACCATGACTTTTTTGGTTCTAATTTGTTATGGGCCTTAAGGGGATAACTCATAATTAACTCTATGATTGTTTGGATTCTGTGGAATGCTTTTTATGGGCCCTAGTGTGATTGTAGTAGTTTAATTTGTCATGGGCCTAATGGCCGTAACGGGACAACTCTATGATTGTGTAGATGTGGATTGTGTGTGATAGCAAGTGTCCTTTGCCTATACGATATGTCGTGGTGGGTTTAAATCCAAAAATTTAATCCATTAATATGATGTCGTTTCATTACAAGTAATAGAATATCATCTATTATTATATATTTAGTAGGATCATTTATTTATCCAACCCAATCAAATTCATATCATAGAAGTGAGAATCCTTTATGTTTTCCATGAAATAACAAAGCCAAATTATTACTAGTTCTGGTTAAATTTGTATGTCATCCATAAAATCATAATATTTCTTTCTTATGTGACCTTGTAAAAATTCTAAAAAGATTGCAAAAAATTCTTTTCTTCTATTTTCATATTTTGGGGACATAAAATCTTTTTTTAATCTTTCTTTGTTTAATTCAAAAGGTTTTGTAATCATATTAATTTGTGGATTATACATATGAGGAGGAAAATATCCTATGTCAGAATTTGTTGGGGAATTTGGCTTTTTTGGAGGAACTTATGAGGATGAAGGAATTTGAGAAGTCGTAGAGTAAAAGGTGGGGGGGACTTGTGAAGTTGTGGAGTAAAAAGGAGCTTGTGAAGATGTGGAGTAAAAAGGGGTATTTATTACATTACCTTTAATTATTCCATCGAAATTTGGGGTAGGATAATTTGAGTTAGTACTTGGTTTCCTAAACTTGTCTAAATCTAGTTTTTTTGATCTATCTTCTTCTTCAACAATTCTTAAATTATTTAATCTATCCATACATCATCTATTCTTGAATTTTCTGGCAATTTGAGTTTATTAAAATTACATCTTGGTGGTGACACTATTTTTTCTTTGTAAGGATTACTATATCTAGAGGAGCAGGAACTTGTGGATTTTCTAAAAGGCTGGAAATTTATGCTAACAGAACCATCTAGTTGCTGATCTATGTAATCTATGTCATCTTCTAAAGTATTTTGAATAGGAGTTGGTTGGGTAACTTTCTTAGTAACCATCTATTGGGTAACTTTATTTCATTCCAATTAATTTGTGTGGGGACTCTAGTATGGGAATCACATGTACTAGCTTGTAATAATAAAGTCTTGCCTTTCGGATTTTCCATCAAAGCTTGAGGTTCTAAAGTAGTTTTCATTAATTTGTAGTAGATTCTATAAACAATTACTAAAGGTTGAGCACCTTCTAGCATATTGTAACCTAGTTTCTATATCTAATTCTAAAGTTTGTAATACAGTTTCATCAGTTAAAGATACAGCAAAGTTTGGATAACAATTAAAATAAATTGGTCCTTGGAAAAGGGATGATTCTACTATTCCTAATAAAACATCTTTATAAATCTTAAATCTACCATCTCTTAAACATAAAAGGACACTAGTATTTAATCCTCGTCGTGTTAAAGGTTTGACCACAACTTGAACTAAACCAAAATGTATAAATGAAAAGTTTTTTTATATTTTTGTCAATATCATCACTATTGAGTAATCGGAGAGTTTCAAAACTTTGTTCCAAAGAGTAAGTTCTTTCTACAGTTTTTATTGTATAAATTGAAAGAAATGAAATATTTGAAAAAGTTGTTTTCTTATAAATTTTATTTTGTGGGACTAAAGGTAAATTCCAACTCTGCCAATTTTTATCTAAACTAACATTTGTTACGCTAACTTTTTCTTTATTAACTGTATCAATCTTGGAAGACATCTGAGATCTAGAGCTAAAACTTCTAAGATTATTCATTTTTAAACTTACCAATTTTAAGGATTTTTTGACTTTTGTAGGAACTGTGAGACTTCTATGAGGCTTCTACTGGAACACTGCTTGGACCACCCTAAAACGCCTATCCTCGGCTAACACGGGCTGACCAACGGCCTTACGCTTACCAACGTAGACAGCTCACTGACTCGCACACAGTCTCTACTCCAACACAAAAAAGCTTGGAACAGGTAAATCTAGCAATGAACATACTTAAGAAGACACTTGGCTTTGAAATGATAAAGATGAAATTGCTAGAAATGGAAAAAGTAAAAGAAGTATGGAATAAATAAGCTGCAAATAAAATTAAACTAACAATAATAAAATCTGAAAATAATTGATTAAAATGAAATTTATAATTCATTTGATAAACTTACAGAGATAGCTTGAGAAATACAAAAGGAGAAGGTTTTGTTCTCTGAGAGGGAGGGAGAGAGTTTGCTAAAGGGAACTAAGAGAAGTGGTAATAAGCGGTAAAATGAGCAGTGCCTTCTACAAACTAGAATGATAGTTTATATAGAACTTGAAAAGTAAAATGAACAGTAACTTGAACAATAATTTGATCAGTGAATAGGGTATTTGAACAGTAGTCTTGGTAACTTGGAAAAGTAGAATCTGAATAAAATTTGGAGTTTGAAATTTGTCTAGATTTTCTCGCCGAAAGTAGTCTACTTTAATTTGTCAGGAATCTTAAACTGAAAGTAGTCTACTTTAATTTGTTAGGAATCTTAAAATTTGTCTGGAGTCTTTGAACTTGCACTGAGCTTTAGAACTTGTCAATTTGAAATCTTTGGAATCTTGAAAACTTGTCTTTATTTGGAGCGCTGAAAGTAATCTTCTTTACGTCAAATCTAGTAGTGAAAATTTGAACAATAATTTGAAACTTGTCTCTTGTGCCAAAAGTAATTTGATTTTGCATCTTGTCAGGATTCTTATGTAATTTGAAATCAACTGCTGAGATGATGTCGACAATCTAAGTGTCTAAGTGTCCATATTGTGGATAGCTTCTTCATCAAAGTCATAATCTTCTTCATCTTCGTAGTAGGTGTAGTTTTCTTCTTCGAGGATTTCATTTTCGTGGAGTTTCCAGTATGCAATATATTCTTTTGTAGTTGGACTGTTCCATAACAGGGGTTCTGGATATGAGTTAACTCTATTTCTAATTTCTGAGCAGATGGTCACATGGGGAGTTTGTGCTAAAATTCTAGGGATCAGATCTTCTTGGAATCTCATTTGGATTATATTGTACATATGGGCTCTGCATCTTTGAATGTCTGTAACAGAAAACTTGTAATTTGTTGGGTCAATTTGATTATAAAATCTTTCGCTATCATTTAAGGAAGAGGCATATAAGCAAATAAAATGGTAACTTGGTAGAAGTTTATAGGAATGGTTATTTTTATTGACCCATTCAAGAGGAATTGAGTCAATATCTATGAAAAGGGACTTGTTTGGGAATAGGTTTAATTCACAGGATTTTTTTGAGTTTATAAGGGAAATTTGCTATCTTGACTTTATCTGAGAACCAAATTTTTGAAACCATACCATAGTCTAAAAGGAGCTCTACAGTTATTGGTGTCATACTATTTATAGGAATTGGCAAAGGATTGGGACAGATATCTAGATTAATACCAATTTGAACGAATTGGAACAATAAACTTTGTTGGTTACCTAAGTATCTATCAGTAATATGGGAGGATATTCCTGGAATGATGACTTTGTTGTTAAAAAAGTACTGTTATAATTTGATTAATAAACCTTGGGACCTATCTTCAGCATGTTGGAAAATCTTATCGTTGAGTTCTTGTGGTAATCTAAGAATTTCTGTTTCTATACTTTTCTCTTTATCCAGTGGGGATAAAGGTTGTCTGTCAAGAGACAAGTTTTTCAACTCACACTGCTTACCTTTGTCTTTTACTAGTGGGGTAAAAGCATCTTGGCCCAGTAGGGGCATCTCTAATGAATTTGTAATTTGAGTATAGCTGCTGTTAGGATCTTGAGAGGTAGTTTGGACACCTGTAAAAAAGGGAAATTGCTTGCTGTCTATGGATTTATTATTGAGCTGACTAAAATAATATGTTAAGGCATTAATGCTATCTAGAAATTTCCTTCCATCATAACGAGTGTTCTAGAGAGCATCTAAAAGACACTACTGTTCCTCGTTGATGGAGCTGGCTAAATTATTAAGTACTCTGAATTTAAAATTTGTTCCTTTGGGATAAAGAGGAAGGCTGTATCTTTTGAACTCTATCTTCTTCATCCTGAAAAAGTATAATTTGTTAGTGCCTTTTATGTTATAAAACACTTAATAAAAAACTTGGAAAGAGTACTAAGTAATAACTTTAAATTTTGTTGAAAAGAGGGAGTAATTTGCAAAGTTTGTTGAGGTATTTTAGAAATTAAATTTATTTCTTTTGAAAATGAAATTTTTTTTAATAGATTTATATCTCTTGTCATAGGTGGCCTGACAAAAGGAAAAGAAATTTCTTGATCCAAAATTTCTATAGTGAAACCCTTTTCTGAAATTTCTCTGAAAGGATATAGTAAGGTTATAAAAGGGTTTCCTAATATTACTTTGTTAGTTATATTCTTTACTAAGACAAAAGTTGTTTGAATATAAATACCATCCCTACAAACAAGTGCATTTGGTAATCTAAATTCTATATTTAAACTTGTTTCGCTAGCTTGAGACAGTCCTTCAATGGTTTTTTCATAATATTTTGCTGGAATTAGTTCTTCTTGAATACAATTTGAATCAGCTTCTGAGTCTAGCAAAGCTACAATAGTAAAATAATATTCTTTGTTCACTACAATTTGAATTTCAGTATATCATTTTTGAAATAATACTCTATCTATTAAATTTATGAAAAGGTCAGTAGAATTTGACTTAGTTAGGAATTCTATTTCATCATTTTCTTGTAATTTGTCTTCTAGCTCGGGAATAATGAGAGTTTGTTTTAAAGAATTATTTTCTAATTTTAAAGCTAATAATTCATGGGAAAATTGTTCATGAGCAATTTGAGAATCAGTCCTAATTTCTTGTTTTATGGAATTTATCTCTAATTGAAGATCTTGAATTGTAGTTTGAGCTTTTTGCGTTTTAAACATGTTTGAAATATTAGTATAATTATATTTTGTTTTATCTATTCTTGCTGTTGGGATAATTTGATGATTTGTTTGGGAAATTTTCTTTAAATACTCAAATTTTATTTCTAGATCCTCTATTTTGTCAATTAATTAAAAAATAATTTGTGCTGATTTTGTTAAGACAATTATAGTTTTCTTGCATGAATAGAAATCTTTGTTATCACAGTGACATAATTCTATCCCTTTTTCGTTGGAATTTTCTGTATAGGAACTATCAGAAGAGTTTTCAATTTAAAAAATTTCATTATTTGAGGCATTATCTTCTAAGGAGTCATTTGAGTGATTTTCGGAGTCAGTTTGTAAAATTTGTAAAAACTTGTTTTTTAATTGTTTTGTATTGTATTTATTAATTTCTATTTTATTTATTTCTTTCTTAACTTTGCAATTCTTTTGAAAATGTCAAGTTTTCCCACATCTGTAACAAATAGGATTTTTATCTTTTTGTTTTCTAAAATTTTTAGTGTGTGGCTTAAAATTAGAGTTTTTGTTATTATAAAATTTGTAGGGTTTATTTCTTTTATTACTATGATAATTTTTATAATTATTTGTATAAGTCTTTTGTTGTTTTCTTCTTTGTCTAGATGGGGCAATAGTTTTTAATGGTGAATAACCAAATTGTTCACAAAAATTTCCTAATTCTAATTTAGCATATTTTCTTTCTTTTTCTAGTTGGTGAGTCATTCTTAAATCATTGCATAAATTTAATCCTATCTTTTGAATTGTGCAAATAATTTCACCCTAAG
This sequence comes from Fagus crenata, assembly GCA_014362285.1. Taxonomy (NCBI): domain Eukaryota; kingdom Viridiplantae; phylum Streptophyta; class Magnoliopsida; order Fagales; family Fagaceae; genus Fagus; species Fagus crenata. Next base: position 9,646 of record BKZX01029346.1, read on the forward strand.
TAGTTTGTGCATAATCTGTGTGACCTTTTTCAAATAATTTTTCTCTAACTTTGTAAGCAAAATAATGAGGTAATCTACTTATAAATTTTTCTTTCCAAAAAGCTTCTGCATTATCAGTCCTAATTAAGACCTTTGAAAGGAAAACATCTTTGTACCACCTAAAATCTGACAAAGTATAACATCTTAAATTTTCTAAGCTATCATAAGCACTTTCTCTATAATCTGCCGGGTCTCCTATAAAATGTTTTGTTATAGCAAAAACTAAAGTATTAACAGCATCTTGAATTTGTATACCATTTTCATCTACTATGGAAATTCCATTTTGAGTTCTTTTGTAGGCATTTGCTAACCAATTTCTATCAGTATCTGTTAAAGTATTATCCCACCAACCTTTTAATTGACCAGTAAAACCTGTAATAATTATATTTGCAATTTGGTGATCAGTTTTATTATAACTTTTGTAAACATTTGAAACCATAAGCATTTCATGTAATTCATTTAAAATTTCATACTGTGACATGCCATCAATATTCCATTTATATAAAGATTCAGCATTATAAGAATTTCTAACAGTTAACTCTCTTTCTTCAAATTGTAAATCTGGGGGAGTTGGTCTAGAATAAAAATTTCTTGTAATTGAAACATTTCCAGGGTGTCTTGTTCTTGCAATACGACTTCTTAAAGGCTTGGCATGAAAATTTCTTTCATTTGCAATTCTATTAATATTTAAATCTTTAAATTGATTTTGTAGATTTTCAATGTATTCTTCAATTTTTGGATTATCTTGTTTTATTTTATCTATGGTGTTAATTCTTTTGAATTGATTAGTTTGTTCTTTAGTTTGTGAGGAGGAAGCAATATTTATTATATCTAAAGTTTGGAGTCTTTTAGAGATTTCTTCTAATAAATCAGTATTATCTTTTTTAAAAGAAACACGTAATTTTGGGGGTATTTCATGTGCTGTGAACAAAGGTTTTTCAATATCTAATTTTTTAGTTGGTTTTATGGGATCAATTTTGTTTTCTGTCAAGTTTGGTACCTATGATTTTTAGATATGTATTTGAATAATTGTTTTGTTCAATAATTTTTTCAAAGTTTTTGGTTTCATCACTTAAACTTACATTTTTCATGGGGGAGGCAAATAGTTGTTGGTTTCTATGATTTATGATTATGAATTCATATGGGGGAAATTCTTCATGTACAACTTCTTTGCTTTCAACTTTTAACCAATTTTTTGTAGTTCTATTGATAGTTTGCATTTGTTTTTTGGCTAAGTCTATATTGTTGGTAACTTGTTGGTTTGTATTGTTTGTAGTCATGAGAGTTTGTTTTGTAGCAAAATGAATGTTGTCGGCAATTGGAGTCAATAGTCTAGTCCTAGTCAATGATGGAGTGTTGGAAACTATATGTGCATCGTTTGTAGTCTTATCTTTTGTGATGATGGTGTTTGGAGTGGTCAATGGTCTATGTGTAACTTCCTTTTAGAAAATCCACAAGTTCCTGCTCCTCTAGATATAGTAATCCTTAAAAAGAAAAAATAGTGTCACCACTAAGATGTAATTTTAACAAACTCAAATTGTCAGAAAATTCAAGAATTGATGATGATTTAAGACATAGTATAGATAGACTAAATAATTTAAGATTTGTTGAAAAAGAAGACAGATCACAAAAACTAGATCTAGACAAATATAGGAAACCAAGTATTAACTCAAATTATACTAACCCAAATTTAGATGGAATAATCAAAGGTAACGTAATAAATACCCTTTTTTACTCCACATCTTCACAAGTCCCCCCCACCTTTTACTCTACGTCTTCCCAAATTCCTTCATCCTCACAACTTCCTCCAAAAAAGTTTAATTCCACAACAAATTCTGACATGGGATATTTTCCTCCTCATATGTATGACCCACAAATTAATATGATTACAAAACCTTTTGAATTAAATAAAGAAAGATTAAGAAAAGATTTTATGTCCCCAAAATATGAAAATAGAAGAAAAGAATTTTTTGCAACTTTTTCAGAATTTTTACGAACTCACATAAGAGAGAAATATTATAATTTTATGAATGATATACAAACTGAAGTTAACTTTTTTGAATGGTTTGATAAGTACTATAAGCCAAAAATTTTAGCCGATAGAAACACAAATTCTTCGCAAAAACAAGCTACAAATAGGACAATCATCACAAAAGATAGAATATTGACTCCAAACCATGCACATGACATTCCTAACACTAGGCATATAGTTTCTAACACTCCATACACTCAATCATTGACTAACACTAGACCCTTGACTTCATTAACTACAACTAGGCATATCACTAGACTATTGACTTCACATCATACAATTGCTGGCAACATTCATTTGGCTAAAAAAAAAACTCTCCTACCAAGTCAATATGGCCAAATAAATACTATAAAGAAAGACAAGAAAGACAACACTTACAAAGAGAAGAAAAAACCAAAGGTAGATAAGATACCTATAGTAGATCCACCGACAAAAAACTCTAGAGAAAAAGTAACCAAACAAAAACCCATCTGCTACAAATGCAAAAAGACTGGTCACTATCAAAACAACTGTGTATCTGATAAAAACTGTAGCCAGCCTTCTAAAAGTAATTCTAAATTAAAAACTCCAGATCTTCATTCAGAAATAAATTCATTAAAACAAGAAATAAAAGAAATCAAAACATCCAGCTTTCAAATTACAGAAGAATAATTAGCACAATAGATGATAACATTAAAAATAAATAATAATCACCCACAATATCCTATTATAGAAAAAAAGATTGAACCACAAGAAAATTGTAAACAAATTGTCCAATTAATAACCCAACCAAATTCTAAAGAAACTTTTCTAAATACAATTGACAAAATACTTTTTCAAAAATGGTACACTGAGATTAAAATAGTAATAGACAAGGAATATGTTTTTGAAACTATTGCTTTATTAGATACAGGGGTAGATTCAAATTGCATCCAAGAAGGATTAATCCCTACAAAATACTATGAAAAAACAATAGAAAAACTTTCACAAGCTAGTGGTGCTAGTTTAAATATTGAATTCAAGCTTCCAAATGCTCATGTTTGTAGAGACAGTGTTTGTATTAAAACTACTTTTATTTTAGTCAAAGATATAACCTCAAAAGTAATATTAGGAAATCCTTTCATAGCTTTATTATATACTATAAAAGAAATTTCAGAAAAGGGTCTAACAAAACAAATTTTAGGACAAAAGATTACTTTTCCTTTCATCTTACCACCCATGACAAGAGACATAAATTTGCTAAAACAAATGTCATTCTCTAATGAAATTAATTTAATTTACAAATCCAAGATTGCTAGAAAAGAAAAACACCTCATGTTCTTAAAACAAGA
>BKZX01029347.1:0-16674 GCA_014362285.1 Fagus crenata
TATGTAAGTTATGAACACCAATGTTCCATAGCAAATTAATATTTTCTTAAAGGGGTAAGACAAAAAGCAAAGAGTCATAACACCAAGAAGTAATCAAGTCTCACAATAATTATTAATTCATAATTAGTAATTCACCCAATAAACATCAAGAAATTCTAAGGCCCAGTTTATTCTATTGCTATAGTCGAATCAAAATAATCATTGTAAATAAAGAATTCATTTTTGTTCCTAAATTCCACTTAGTAGTAGCATCCTGACAAACAAAAAGAAGTTTTCTTATAAGCTTCCTAAACTATCACAATCCATTCTCTTTTTAAATATTTTTTTGGACAAATAAGCACAAACTAGATTCCTCTAGTTTTTGAAATAGAAACAAGAAGCTCTTATATTTCATCAAATTTCTTATCACACCTGGGTATTGTCTCATGAAATTCAAACACCAGGGAGAATCTGTGGGATGCTAGCTTTAAGAGATAGTAGTGCATAAACTTATTATGAATAAATAAATAAAGATGATGGCAGCTTCTTTGTACTCTTGTGAGGTGGCAAGTATTAGCTAAAGGCATAACGATAATTACTATGAGTTCTTAAAGTTATTCAATGTCAGTATTAATGCATAGGCATACAAACTATCCGGTTTTTTATTTATTTTTTAATATTTTATTAATTTCTTTGGTTTCTCCTTGACCAATCTTAAACTTATTCCATTTGGTTGTCAACCAAAAGGATGGACAATAGGCCAAAAAAAAAAAAAAGATATTGGGATGAACAAATATTTGCTTGTACAACCCAAAAGATATTTGCTTCCTAGATATTTTCACCCCAGTTAGATCAAACTTTAATCATTGAATTTATCATTAGGTCCAATTTTTTCAGGTAAAAAAAAAATAAAACGGAATGAATAATAAATGGATGAGCATTAAGATGAAAATACTTGGATGAGTTATTTTGTCTAAAAAATAAATGTGTAAATGTAAAACTTTATCTTTAAAATGTAAGGCATTAAAAATTTGTACATGAGCTAGCAGTGAAGATAACTGGGCATTTTGAGTTAAAACAAACAGACCCTAACTGAAAAGTATGTTAAACATGAAAACTCAGCAGAAACACTTGTCAATGCAATTTCATGAAATCGTTGGCTAAGATGGGCTGTCATTTGCAATGCTTATAAGCAATTGCACCTATAAAGAGAAGTTATTTAGTTTAAGTGAATGGTACCCAAAGCAAAAGGGGAACAGACTAATTTGTGAGATGATGTTTAGAGAGAGACCTAAAATATAGCAGAAACACTTGTCAATGCAATATCATGAAAATGTTGGCTAAGATGGGTCGTTATTTGCAATTTTATAAGCAATTTCACCTATGAAGAGAAGTCATATAGTTTAAGTGAATGGTACCCTAAGCAAAAGGATGTATATGAGAGATGAGGTTTAGAGAGAGATCTCAAAAGTAGCATGAATTAGCTAGTTTATGGTTTAGATAGGTTGAGCATGAAAACCTTTTGTTTTGTTTTGTTTTTTTGTTGTTGGAAGCATAAAAGCGTGAGTTGTAGGTGTTAACTGTTTATTATAAACAACCACAAAAGTAATTATTACTCCATTAGTTCAAACACGAAAGTTTAGTATAAATGTATTTGTGTATATATTTCCCATTCATGGCAGGTTACAAACAACTTTGTTCCACTGAAATATAAGTTACATGAAATATGATTTATATGCCAGAAATGGGTTAGATGCATGAACCGGTACCAAGCCATGCCACTAAATATAGGTATAAAAGAACTCTATTTGATAAGTGAAATTGTTAGTTAAGCTCAGACAAGATAAGATACTGCAGAACTTCATAGTTAATAGTTAAATCAAAGCACTCTTGAAACTGGCAGCCTTACTTGAGCTTCAAGAACTGTTGAAAGAGTCTTTGTTCTTTGCAAAAGCCCTAGTTTTATGCGTTTCCTCTTCACAGAATCAAATAACTCTGATATCTTGACCCCAAGGGAATGGAGTGTTCTCTACAAAGATAAGAATCAGTTTGTTTAATATTCACATGTTCATAGAAAAAAATCAATTCTGCCTAAAAAAGGAATAAGTTTGATTATATATATAGAGAGAGGGAAAGGTGAAAGGTAAATCATAATGTGATTAACATAAAATACAAAGAGCAAATACATTAGAGCAACACGCTTTCCAAAATAATGAGCGACAGATGACCACAACCTAGGAAATAAGTGTGAATATGAGTTCAGTGTGAGTAAAAGCCATTTAGACTGAATTCTAAAAAAAGAGTCAATGTGACCGCCATGTCGATGCACTAACCTATTTTTGTAAAAGAGACAATATATCTGATTTTTGTTCACATCAAAGAAAGAGTACATGCTTTTGACTGCAAGTACATTAACAAATCCTCATTTGGTTTTGAATTTCTAGAGGAAATATTTACAAGAGAAACACGTGCAATGGGTTTAATAAAATTTGAGAGACATGGAAAGGAGGTCTATAACAAAAAAAAAATTATTCCTTAAACTTAATAGTAATAAAAACTTTATCCTATTTGTTCTTTTCATTTGGAAAGCAAGTAGCAACCTTATTTAAAAAAGTAAAGACCGAGTTCTCCTTGTTAATAGATTTATATTGTTCTTATGTACTCTAACATCTCCACCTATGTCTGTGCTTAGTGTCATATATTTTACTTGCAAGAATTAGATTACAGAGAGAGAGTTGTAGTAAATTATAAAGATTGTCCAAGAGGTTAAATGTAAGAGTTATGATGAATCATATAGTAAGTTGGGGACGAATGATAGAGAAAAGAATAATTATAAATGAAGATCAAAGAGTGTTAGTAAAAGAAACATGGATTAAAGAGAACGATGGAAAAGTTATTTTGGTAAAATTTCAATGGAAGTGGTATAACGGGGATAGAAACCGTAGGTTTGTTCGAAGAAATAAGAAGACCGAGATAGAGAACACATTGAGGAGAATGAAAATGGGAAAAGTCATGGGACCGAATGAAATCCGCATTAGAAGTGCTTGGGTGATATGGGTGTATGCTAGTTGACAAACCTTTTCAATAAGATCTTAAGTGTTAACAAAATGCCAAGTGAGTGGAGAGAAGTACTCTAATACATATTTACAAAAATAAGGAAGATATTCAAAACTATAGAAATTACTATAGAATTAAATTTATGAGCCACACTATGAAACTTGGGAGAGAGTGATTGAATGTAAGTTAAGATATGAAACATCAATATTGGGGATTGATTTGGTTTTATGCTAGGGCGATCTACTATTGAAGCTATTTTCTTCCTTAGACGCCTGATGGAAAACTATAGAGAAGCCCGTAAAGATCTTCATACGGTTTTCATTTACCTACAGAAAACATATGATAGGGTCCATAGAGAGATTATATGGTGGGATTTGGAAAAGAAAAGAGTTCATGTAAGGTATATTAAGTTGATTAAGGATATGTGTGATAGACCTATAACTAGTGTGAGAACAAGTGGAAGCATCACAGGAGAGTTTCCTATCATTATAGGTTTGCATCAAGGATCAACATTAAGTCCATTTCTCTTTGTACTAATGATGGATGAGCTCACTAAATTGATTCAATAGGAAGTCCCTTAGTCTATGTTTTTTGGAGATGATATAGAGATTTGGCGAGATCCTTTAGAATCTAATGACTTTTTGATTAATTAACACTAAAATAGAGTATATGGAACGTAAGTTTAGTATAGGTAGAAACAAAGATGAAAGAACAGTAAGACTTAAAGGTCAAGAGATACCAAAGAGTACGAGTTTTCGATATCTTGGATCAGTAATTGATAAAGATTGAGAGATTAAAGAGGATGTTAATCATAGGATAAGAGTAGGGTGGATGAAGTGGAGAAGCATACAAGAGTATTGTGTGATTGTAGAAATACCTATGCTCTATGGTACTGAATGTTGGGATGTTAAGAAAAAACATATTCATAAAATGAGTATATTTGAAATGAGAATATTAAGAAAGATAAGCGGAAAAATAAGGAAAGATAGGATTCAAAATGAGGAAACCCCTATTGATGAAAAGATGAGAGTGAATCGCTTGAGAATAAGACTAAGACTTGGTTGTTGTTGTAGTAGTTATCATGCACTCTAAGCATGCTCATTGCATAAATTCAATATAGCTGTTATGCACTCTAAGCGTGCTCATAGTATATACTATCAATTTTGGGGAATGACAAGCCAAACTTACTGGGACAATTTGAAAATGGCATTTCCATTGTGATGAGCCTAGTATTCACTGCAACCTGGTAAGATACTGTAACAACTAACAGCACCATGTGGGATGTAGAAGTGTGCAAAATTGGACAGCACCACTAGTTAGAGTGATACTTTTATATGTATATCCACTCTATAATACTAGTTCACATAATGTAATATTCATCAACATGAAGCTAGCCTCAATTATCAATCCCTAGTTGTATCTTCCACATAAAAGGAATAAAAAAAATCTAGTTAAACTTGCTTAAAAGTTAAAAGTAGGAGAGAAGAAAAAGAAATAAATTTAGAAAATTGGGTAATGAATGTGACCAACCTGGCATTCTCTTTGCTGTGCTTGCATGGAGGCCTCTGCTTTTGCATTGGCAAATCTCCACTGCAGATAACGGTTGTGAAGCAATCTGAGGTTATGTACATTTTCCTGGTGGGTGAAAACTTTTTTTCCCTTCCTGGTATTAGTATCAGTTCCCAACAACTTTGCACAAGGCGGGACTGGAGGCTTCACAGAGTTTGTGTATGGTTTGGGAAGAGAATAGTTTGGTGGCAAATTCAGAGAACGGGAGCAAGGCGAAGCAGAGGATTTGAAAGAATCACTGCTGGCGCTGCCTCCTCTAGTGAAACTTTTCTCAGCCAGCAATCTAGTTGGCAAAGTCATGTCTGCCTCTGCCTCTGCCTCGGGCATGGAAGAGCGGAAATCAGGAAGAGAGCGTGCCGTGGTGTTTGAGCTTGAGCGTAGATTGTGATTAGTGTCATCTGAAGAATTTAGGGGAAGGGAAGGTTGAGACATGCCGCTTGATTGCAACAGCTTGGCTGCAGCCGTGGCGCTCATGTTGGTAGACCGTCTGAATCTTGATGATGTTGTTGTTGTTGCAGTGACCGAAGTAGGTGTGTCAGGCCTCGAGGGCGTGGTAAAAGCGTTGTTGACAAATTTTCCAGAGCAGGTTTTCGAAAATGGCTGTTCGGCTCTGCCTCCTCCTCTGTTTTCTTTGGAAAGCTTCACTACAGAAGAACGCTGTTGTTTCCTGTGAGTCGTACAGGAGGTCAGAGCTGCTCTACAATGAGATTCCAAAGGGAGTGAGGTCTCCGAGCTCTGAATCTGAATGTACTCAGTGCCAGTGGACCTGTTCTCATCATCGGAACAGTACAAGGGCTCCATGTCCAGATGCCGCCGACGCTGCCTATTCACAGAGTTTGAGCGCTGCTGCTCCTCCTTAGAAATGAGAGGAGACATGAACCTAGAGCTGACCTCCCTCACCCTCGGTCGCCGATGAGATGGTGGTGGAGGAGGAGGGGGAGGGGGAGGAAGAAGAGAAGAAACCTCCTCCAACTCCATCGTGGTTGTGGATCTGTCTGTAACTTGGGCCTGATGTTGCTCTTGCATCAATTCTGTAAATTTGGGCGTCTGATGTGTTTACCGGATTAGGGAAACGAGAGAGAGTGGGATAAAAGAGCGACAACCATATGGGGCTGTCCTCAAAAGGAACAAAAAAACTAGCCGTTGGCTGTGAGGATTAACTCGTAACGGTCCTATTTTTCAAAACAGAGGTATTATTATTATTATTAATTTACACCACTCTATCCATCCGGTCCTCCCTTGTTTAACCCAAAAAGGAAAAAATTTGGGTTCACTCTCACTTAGTTACCAAAGGGTGTGCTAAAAAATAAATAATACTAGGAACCGGAAAATTTAACATAAGTGTTTAAATAGAGAAAATCATTTAAATCCAATTTAAAAGTATACATTAAAAAAATGATATATAAAATTGTGAGATTTCAAAAACTTATATGACAGTATCATAAAGTCAAAAAAAAAGAAAAAATTGGTTTTACATTATAATCTATCTATCTATCTATATTATAATGTAAAACCTAAGTTTTTTTACTTTTGGTTGACCTCATCATGTTGCGCCACATAAGCTTTTGAAATCTCACAATTTTACACTTCATTATTTTAATATATATTTTCTAATTGAATTTAAATTTTATTCTATTATTAAACCTTCCATTAGAATTTTGACACATCATATTTTCTTTAATATAAGAATATATTATTCCATATATAAAATACAATCATAATTAATGTCTAATACTAAAATATATTCCATATATAAACACAATATAAATTTCTTTTAATAATAATCATAATTATCAATTTTCATCAAGGTTTTTTTTTTTTTTTTTTTTTTTTTTTTTTTTTTTTTTTTTTTTTTTCTGGCAATAGAGAAAGATGTATGAATTTGTTATAATGAAATCATGTGAGCTTGAAATGAGTTATGAAAATTATTTAGGTTTGATCATATAATCATGTGCACATATATTTATTTGTCCTTCTTCTTATTTTAAGTATCATTTATTTTATTTTTAAATGGATACATGATCCATATAGTAAATATAAACATGAATCGTGTTTTATAAAAATTAGACTATATTCAACTTCTGCCAAAAGAAAAATTACATTATATTAAATTTTAATTATCCTATGGTAAATACTTTCTTAGTTATGTTTTTAAACCAAAAAGTAGGATCTATCCTAAATCCGATTCGTAAAATCTTTTTATCAATCTTGCCTACAACATTTTGAATTACAAAAAAAACAAAAAAAAAAAAACAAACATATTTAACAAAAGAAGTAAATGGAATCAAAATTAATTTAACTTTTATTTTCAATAATTTTCCTGTGCATTGCATAGGTTTTTAGTTGACCCCATTATGTTGCACCACATAAACTTTTGAAATCTCACAATTTTACACTTCATTATTTTAATATATATTTTCTAATTGAATTTAAATTTTATTCTATTATTAAACCTTCCATTAGAATTTTGACACATCATATTTTCTTTAATATAAAAATATATTATTCCATATATAAAACACAATCATAATTAATGTTTAATACTAACATATATTCCATATATAAACACAATATAAATATCTTTTAATAATAATGTTCCAATACTTCCTATACTTGGTTCAAAGCGTAGTAACGGCGATATGCATGATAGTGAGACTACTGGGGATTTGTGGGGAAGAGAGTACGACATAATAAAGGGGAAGGCATGAATGAGGAGACCATGATAACGGCGGAGGCTGGTTTTCAGCCCCGCCGAGCCCAATGAGTATTATAAGTTGGAATTGCTAGGGGCTTGGGAACCCCGAAGCAGTTCGAGCTCTTCACAGTTTTGATAATGTTTTTACAGTGCCTAGCTTGGGACGAAGTGGAGGTTTAGCTCTTCTTTGGAGAGAAGAGATGGCTCTGGTGATTCAAAATTTTTCACAGCACCACATTGATGCACATGTGGAATTAACAGCTGAACAGGGGTGGCGCTTCACAGGTTTCTATGGTCATCCAGAGCAACATCGAAGAAGAGAGTCATGGGCTCTCTTAAAACATCTAAGTCGAATGGAAAATATTCCATGGCTTTGTGTAGGAGATTTCAATGAAATTTTAACAATGAGCGAGAAAAGTGGAGGTAGAGATTGGCCAATTCGGCAAATTCTGGAATTCCAGGATGCAGTTAATATTTGTAAACTGATTGATTTGGGCTTCTAAGGGGCAACGTTTACATGGACCAATAACAGAGATGTTGAAGCCTACATGCAAGGCCGTCTGGACCATGCGTTGGCTATCGATACATGGCTGGAGTGTTTCCCTGCGTACACGGTAACTCATGTTGCTGGCACTGTGTCCGACCACTTGGCACTCTTAGTTTCATTGAAGTCACGGCAAGGGAACCATCGTACGAAAAGAGTGGTACGAAGGTTTGAGGAAAAATGGGCAATGGTGCCAGCTTGTGAGGAGGTTATTTGGACCACTTGGCAACAAACTGTAACAGGAGGAAGTCCTATTTTTGAGTTATCTCAAAAGATTACTAGATGTCGTCTCGCTCTTTGTGATTGGAGCCGTGGAGAGTTTGGAGTTCATGATCAACAACTCCATCATAAATTGGAAACTATTGAGGCACTTACTGTGGACAACAATATGGGACAACACAACCAGCAAATTCGAGCTGTAAAGGATGAAGTCAACTTGTTGTTGTTCCAAGATGAAATTTATTAGAGGCAACAGTCGTGAGAAATATGGCTAGCAGCGGGGGATAAAAACACGAAGTTTTTTCATCAGAAAGCCAAACAAAGGAGAGGCAAAAACACGATTAAAGGCGTGTTGGATCATAATGGAGTGTGGTGTGATGAGGAAAGACAGATTGGAGAGGTTGCTGTGAAGTACTTTGATGATATTTTCTCCGCTTCACCGGTGCTGGAGGTTGAGAGTGTCGTGCAACACATTGACAAGGTCATTACCGATGAAATGAATAGGGCCCTGTTATCATCGTTTACTACAGTTGAGGTTCGGGAAGCCATGTTCCAGATGCACCCTTCAAAGGCATTGGGTCCTAACGGTATGTCTAGCTTTTTTTACCAAAAATATTGAAACATTGTGGGTCCAGATGTGATTCAGGGGGTTCTTTCAGTTTTGAATTCAGGATATATGCTGTGGAAAATTAATATTCTTATATTGTGTTGATTCCTAAAAAGAAAGATCCCCAAGCCATATCAGATTATAGACCCATTAGTCTATCCAATGTGGTGTATAAATTGATATCTAAAGTTCTAGCCAACTGCCTAAAAGGAATGCTTCCCCATATTATTTCTGAGTCTCAAAGTGCGTTTGTGCCTGGGCATCAGATTACTGATAACATTAATACAGCTTTCGAGATGCTACATTGCCTACATTCAAGAAGAAAAGGTAAGGTTGTTCATATGGCTATTAAGCTAGATATGAGCAAGGCCTATGATAGAGTGGAATGGGAGTTCTTAGAGAGAGTGATGCAGTGTATGGGACTTGATGGAAGATGGATCCACCTCTTGATGATGTGTGTATGTTCAACATCTTATTCGGTCCTTGTGAATGGAGAGCCCACTGGGTACATTAAGCCACATCGAGGAATACGCCAAGGTGATCCGCTTTTGCCCTATTTATTTTTACTCTGTGCAGAGGGCCTCTCGGCGATTTTACGTCAAGCTGAGAGAGAACGTCAAATTATTGGAGTTGCCATTTGTAAAGGTAGTCCGAAAATCTCGCACTTGCTATTTGCTGATGATAGTATGGTATTTTGCCAAGCAAGTACAGAGGAATGTCATCGTTTGTTGGAAATCTTGGCTCGGTATGAGCAGGCATCGGGCCAAGTGGTCAATAAAGAGAAAACTACATTATTTTTTAGTAAAAACACACCAGAGTTGGTTAAAGGTAGTATTCAACAAATTTGGGGTGTTCAGGGTATTGCCAACCTGGAAAAGTACGTTGGATTACCTGCTTTTGTAGGTAAGTCCAAGAAACAAACTTTTAATGCTCTTAAAGAGAGGATTGCTCAACAATTGCAAGGTTGGAAAGAACGGATGTTATCTAAAGCAGGGCGTGCAGTGTTGATTAAATCTGTTGCTCAGGCTATACTGGCATACACGATGAGTTGCTACAAATTGCCCAAGTACTGGTGTGAGGATATAAACTCCCTGATTGCTAATTATTGGTGGGGCCAAAAATAGAATGAACACAAAATTCATTGGGTGAACTGGGGGCGGCTATGTTTGGCGAAGGAGGATGGAGGGGTGGGTTTTAGGGACATCCACAGCTTTAACATGGCATTACTGGCGAAACAAGGGTGGAGATTGTTGACTGAGACAAACTCACTATTTTCTAGGATGTTTAAAGCTAAGTATTTCCCTTAGTTTAAAAGCCAAGTTGGGGTCTAACCCCTCCTATATTTGAAATAGTATTCTCGCTGCTCGCAAACTGCTAGTTGACGGCATCCAATGGAAAATTGGAAGTGGTATGTCGGTGAATATCTGGGATGATGATTGGGGAATTCCAGGTTTAAAGCAGAGGCCAAACTCTCGTGGTTGTTAATGGGTGGGCGATCTAATCGATAGAGACAGGGGAACCTGAAATATTCATGTGTTGAGGGAGGTGTGTGAGGAGCATAGTGTTACGTTGATCCAGCGGCTATCATTAGCTTCCCTTAACACCGAGGATACTATACAATGGACGGCGGAATCCACAGGATTGTTTATAGTAAAGTCGGCATATTAGTTGGCAGTGAGTGCGGCATCACCAGATAAGGAAGAAGGGTGTTCGAAGATGCGATCAAATCGTAAAACTTGGAGAGCGATGTGGAAACAGAAGCTCCCAAATAAAGTGAAGATTCATTTGTGGTGTGCTTGCTTGAATGTGCTTCCTACACGCCTCTCCCTGTGCCGACGTCGTATTCTACAAGATTCGACTTGCCAAGTTTGTCGTGCCATGCCTGAATCACCGACTCATGCATTGTGGAGCTGTCCCTATGCTGGGAGTGTATGGGCTCTTATCCCAGGAAAAATTCAGAAGCTGCCACCAACATAGGCATATTTTTTTGAGCTCTTTCAATGTCTTAATGAAAGATTGACACGTTCAAAAACAATTTAAGGGTTACTTTTTATTAAAATTGTACTTCCAAGTTTTACTGCAAGCTAGATCTGTTTTATCCGGGAGACATTTTAACAATTAAAAGATCAACGTAAAAGTAATGGAAATTTGGAATGCAAGTGATTACATAATATTTAAATTTGCGTATGTGCTAAAAGTAGTTGAATCCAATATTTACAAATCCATTTAATGGAACGGGCCAACAATGATATTCAACAATAGATGCCCAACTGTACTAGTACGACCATCCATGTTGCAGGTAAATGTCTCCCTCGTATGACCTTTATAATTGTACGGCAGTATTTTAGGAAGTAGAACCGTAGGAATGCACAAAGGTGATAATGATGCGTCCATTTTCCCAGTTCACCAACTCAGCTATCTCTTAGGATGCATTTTCGTAAATTATCTACAATATAGCTCCCTTCACATCATATGCGCTTCTGAGCATAATTGTCAATGAGGCTCTTAGATACGGCCACGGAAACCCCCTCTTCTAGAACTAGGCATTGGCTCATCTGTTGAGCACCAAAAAAAAAAAAACTCTACTGTTACGAAAAATCAGAAAGCAATTATAAAAGGCAAATATCTGAATGAAAAGTCAGACTTTCCATCACATCACAGAGACATGGTCTCTTCATTTTGATATTCCAAACAAAACCTTTATAAAAAAAAAATAAACAATAAAAAATAAGTTCCTAAGAATACCAAGAGAAAGCAGCAAATAATGTGTATGAAAGCCTAGTGACAAGAATTCTACAGGTGGTCATCCATATGGCTGATCAATGTAATCCACAATGACAAAAAGGAGACCATTCGTATCTTTCACTAATGACAAAACATGACTCCTCTTTTTGCACCCTTCTCTCATATAAATGATAATTAAACCAGAGTGGTCAATTTTGAAATTGAAAGATGGTAAAGAGTATCAACTCCTAACATTTTTGTTTTATTTTTTATTTTTTATGATGAGGAACCTCACCAAGGCATGGCCATTTGGACAAATTATAAAATGAGATTTCCACACCACAAAGCCATCTTTCAATCCCAAAATCAAATCATTGAACCGGTTAAGCACATCTCTATAGCAAATGTGATTACACAACATAGTTTACTCTATGGTTCTTTCACAACTAGACTCTAAATACCATCCAAAGTCCACTTTCCAATACAACATTGCATAGGCTGAAAACAATAGCAGGTTTCTAGTAGCTTGTTGGCTTCAAGTGGATTCAGGAGCAAGACCAACATGTCAAGGGTTGGAAAGGGAAACCAGAGGTCAAATTTTATTATGATTTTGCTTATTGAAACGGGACTATTTGAATCTGTATCACCATGATCAGTCTTCCATGAAAGCATACAATTGGTGCGGGTGTGATCAATGCAGACTACAGGGGTCGAATTGGGGTTATGCTGTTTAATACAACATATCATTGGTTTACTAATAGATACAACATTCTTCAGGTATTTTTTATTAGCATTAATCCCTTAAAAAACATTTCCGATGCATGTTGAGAAATGAAAGCAGTTCTCTGTACATATATAGATTTATAATTTCTAGGGCAGCAGACTGTTCAAACCATATAGG
Source organism: Fagus crenata (assembly GCA_014362285.1). Lineage (NCBI taxonomy): Eukaryota > Viridiplantae > Streptophyta > Magnoliopsida > Fagales > Fagaceae > Fagus > Fagus crenata. Next base: position 12,296 of record BKZX01029347.1, read on the forward strand.
TTAACTGAGAGTTAAGTCAAGTCTTGTCTTACCATGCTCTTCTTCTTCATCATCTCCATTATTACTTGTAAAGAATGGGGTGAGGTAGTTCCTATCTATTGCCGTGAATGATGCCGTGCTGAGAAGAGAATGACCAAAAGGGGGGGAGGGGGGTTGTCATATTAGTTTCTTTACATAAGAATAAAAAAAAAAGCTTGGTCGTCTCATATTGGAAGGAATATTCACAGATATTACCTTTTATGGAACTCTTTAAGTTTCATCTTGATCTTGTTCCCTGATGATGCTTCCTCATTATATGAGGGAGCAATGTAGCCATTGTTCCCTTCAAAGCTCTTGGTGGGAGGTGGAGAACAAAAACAATAGAAATACAAGTAAGAATTTATGAAGTCACAAGTTCACCAATCATCATGCTAGTAGCAGGACAGCCATAATAACTAATTTGCATAATAAGGACTAGTATGACCTTAGCTAAACATCCTTGTCAAAGCAGGACAGACGCATATGCAGTTAGAACAAGACAGAATGAGTTTCATGGATGTTCATCTCATAAAAGAGGTGCAGTGCACACTTGTAAAGTTGTGGTCAACCAAAAAAATACTCTCCCTACAGATCTAAAAGTACACAGAACTAATAACTTAGATCTAAAAGTACACAGAACTAGTAACTGAGTTATTCTATGCAAAACTTACTGTTCAGTGCACACTTGTAAAGTTGTAGTCAACCATATGAATACTCTTCCTACAGATCTAAAAGTACACAGAACTAGTAACTAAGTTATTCTCTGCAAAACTTACTTCACCTAAGGAGCCATCATGGCCATCACCTACAACTTGTAATGCTTCCAGCATGGTACCTGTTGAACCTCCAATCAACAACACCTGAAGAATCATTTAGAGCATTATAGGTAAATTATTAGAACAAGATGTCTCATATGCAACTCACAACATAATCTTATTTCAAATACATCCAATCCATAAACTGATGCAGCAAGAAAAGATGGGTTCAGGGCTGTTTTTAATTGTCACATTTGAGTTCTATCATATGGGATACTACATTGGATCGAGACAAGTCATATGAATTCTGGGTGGAACAGAAATATTAGAGAAAATGGAGCGTAGATTATTGGGGTGGAAGTAGTTGTACCTGTCAAAAGGGTAAAGTTTGACATTTCTAAAAAATACAGTTTTTAATTTACCTACTGATTACCTCCCTTTGTTCACAATTCCCATGTTTGTAGTTAATAGATCGGAGAGTTTACACTTTACAGAGGAATTTTCTGAGCAGAGGCAGTGATGTGCTGAATTTAAATTCCATCTTGTGAATTGGAATACTGGGTGCTCTCCTATTCATAATGTAGGATTGGGAGTATCAGTGAATATGTGGATCATTTGTTGTAGCATTGCGAAATATGAATTATGGAAATTTACTTTCTCTGTGTTTGGGGTACACTGGTTAATGCCTAAAATCATGTTTGAGGTCCTAACTGGATGGAGGAATTGGTTTGGTAAACACTTCTTTGGTATTTGGAATTTCACCCCCTTATGCTTAATGTGCACAGTATAGAGAGAGAAGAACAATTGTACATTTGATGATGTGGGAATTTTAGTTGCTCATTTAAAATTGCCTTTTGGAAGAACTTTCTTCGAATAGGCTTGTATCATGGGTTATATTGATTTTATCGACTCTCTTTCCTTTCGATTGTAATTCACATTTTTGTAATTCTTTAGGACTATCTCATTAAGAAGGGGCTAGGTCCTTCTCATCAATAAAATTTATGACATATATATATATATATATATATATATATATAAAAGTAGTCTAGGGTTAAAAGAGTATTTAATTTGAGTCATTAGTTTAAAAGGTATAGGAGCTTTTATCTGCAGGGGCTTCACTGAAATTTAGGGCCTGGTTGGAAGGCTTCTCAAAGAACAATTTTCGGTTTTTAGAAGAAGTGATTCGTTCGTGTTTCAATTCTCAATTTTCTGATAACTACAACTCAAAATTCATTCTTTTGAAAGAGGAAATTACAATTTAACCCCCTTGGTGTGCCCCTATCACAATCAAATCCACAACCTTCATTTGCTACAATTGACTCCTAAGGTTTGGAATAAAAATAAAATCACAAGGGTTTCGCCCAAAGACCCATTAACGACTTCATTTTAATCCAAATTTTAAAGGGTCAAAATGTAGCAATTGCAAAAGTTTGTGAAGCTAAATTGATTAATTTGGCCAAAACCCCAACGATTTATTTTAATCCAAGCTTTAGGAAATCAAATGTAGTAATGGGCATACCCAGCCGCTGAATGAAAGAAAGGAGACGAGGGTTCAAATGTAGCAATTGAAAATTTGTGTACTAAGTAGTGATAGACCAAATGACAAGAGGATAAATTATAATTTTCCCTTTTTGAAAACTCCAAAATGGTGTTTTCAGCCAAAATTCTAAGACACATAGAGAACATGTATTTCTCATTAATAATTACAGGCGACAGATTATGGTGTTTTATGTTAATCTGTGGTGGTTGTGAATTTGTGGCTGTTTGAAGGTGGTGAAGGGATGTTTATTTCAAGTCAATGAATACTGGAATGGGTTCTAGAGAAGACGAAGAAAAAAAAAAGACGCAGCCTAGATCAATGTTTTTTAGTCAAAGGGAGGTAAACTTTACTCTTATAAAGAGTATGTGTCTAGCCTTCCAACTTACCATCTTTCTTTGTTTCTTTTGCCAGTTGAAGTGGCAAATAAAATGGAAAAGTCCAACGTGAACTTCTTTGGAGTGGTTTAGGGGAGGAGCGGAAATTTCATTTGTTGAATTAGAATGTGATTTGTAAGCCTATTTCATTAGGTGACTTGGAAATCAAGAAGTTGGCGGTTTTCAACCAAGCAATATTGGGGAAGTGGCTTTGGAGGTATATGGGGGAGCAGGATTGCCAGAGCAAAAGATTGTGGACTATAAATATGGAGACTCTTGGACCTTAAGCTTAAACTTTGAATGCGGTTTTTTATTTATTTTTTTAATTTTTTTACGACCTCTCTCGCTCCTCCCCCTCGCCCTCCCCTTCCCCCTCCCCCTCCTCCTTTCCCTTCCCACTACCTACCCCTACCATCACAACATGGCCTCCTCCACCATATACCACATTATATGCCTCTCCATACACCACTGACAGGGCATTCCCAGCCCTCTTTCTCCTACTTACACTTCCCATTACCATCAACCATTACCCACCCCCTACCCCAAGCCCAGAATTTCTTCACTGCGCCTTTTCCCCAAACACATACCCCTACATCATCATCCCATCTCCCCTTTGTTCCAACCCAAACTGCCTCTCCCCAAACATTACACGTCCCATCCACCGCTAAGGCATCCCGAAAGGCCCAAGATTCATTTGGGTTTCGCATCGATGCCAAGAGGTTTACCCTGGGTTTCGAAGGTGGTCAGGCCGATCCATACCATATTATGGAACGACGAGGCCGCTTCAGGGGGTCCCTTTGGGTTGGTTCCCGTGGGTTTAAATGGCTAATGGAGGAGATGGGGGTTATGATGAAACCCGGTTCTCACCTGGAGGGTTTCTTTCAACTTTTTTTGTGACGGTTATTGGATACTGGAACTGAGTTGCTTGAAAAACAAAGGCGGTTGATTCATCGAGCTCTGTGATTATCACAGTGGATCTCAACAGGGCAATCTTAGGATCCCGGAAGGCAAAGGGGGAGTTGGGTGGGCTCGCTTTGATTGAGAGCTACGCAGGTTTTTTCTCGGGGATAAGTCGCAGGCTTCCGGTGATCGGAAAGAGGTGGTGGGTATTTCAAAACCCCGAAATCAGCGTGATCCTCAATCCAATCGTATCAGAAATGTGCGTAATCTAGGGATTACCGTTATGGATCCGACGCTGATTTTGCTGGGGAGTATGCCTTCAGTTACTCCGGACATTCGGTCTAGCAAGCCACGTGTCGAGTTGTCGCGTGTTGAACCAAGACAGACTCGACGTTTTGATTTCAAATGGAATCCAACTGTCAAAATGCTGCGTATCAAGGTTCAGGAGGGAGTAAGGCATGAAGTGAATTGGGTTGGGTTGTCTACTTCTCGTGGGCCCAATTCTAAGGAGTATCGGGCCGAAACTAATCCTAGTGTGGAGTGTGATCTTATGGAAGCCCAGGTGGAGAGAGACTTAGCCCAAGTGAAAGCCTTGGTGTAGAGTGACCCAGACCAAGTGGAGGCCCAAGTGGAAACACCAGAGCCCACTTCAATCCAAGCGTTTATTGAGGTTCCGCTGAAGGCTTTAGTGGTTGATAATCCCTCTCTATTAGGGGAATCTTTCAGAAGCCTCTTTGCGTTGGTGGTTGACTCCCACTCACGCATGGATTCAACGCCCGAACCATCGAGTCC
>BKZX01029359.1:0-11168 GCA_014362285.1 Fagus crenata
TATTCCTTATCAAAAGTTTTGTAATAATTATTCCTTAAGTCACGTAATAACTTAAAAAAAAAAAAATCAACCATGGTTAATTATCACTACTTAATTTTTTTTTCTATTTCTTGATGAATTGTCAGATACTGTCAAGCAAAGTAGCAACACACAAAATAAGCCTTCTAGTTTGGTGTAATAAACCAATAAAAATACAATTAAGTCTAGAGTTACAACATTTCTTGTAAGTTTTTTAAGATCCCAACCCTACAATACTCTTAAATCGATGACATGACTTGAAATTTCTTAAACTTGTATCTTCACATTTATTTTTCTCCTTGAAATTATTATTTTTTTTTAATGACTCCTTAAAATTAATTAGAAAATAAAAAATAGTCCAAGAGGTCCAAACTTTGTTTCCTTGGGCTCCAATTGATACTACGGCTAAACTTTTTCGGTAGCCCACAGTTCATGAATTGGGCAGATTTCAGTTTCTTTTACAAATCTTGAACCCAAATAAGAAAATGAGTGACAACAATCTGGTATTTTATTCTCCAATTATCATTATGTTTTGGTCCTCTCTCTTTCTCTCTCTCCTTTTTCTAAGAGGAACTCCCTACCATTAAATATTGGAGAATCTTGAAGGTACAGTGAGGAACTCCCTACCATTAAAATTTTGTGTTTTCACATATATATTCCCACATAAACTAGTTTTAAATTGGACATATTTATAAACGGTATATTAACTAAAACTGGTTCTAACATGATTCTTGAAAAATTAGATAAAATAAGACCAGTTAACTTTTGAACTGCTTTTAATATCGGTTCAACTCGTATTAGAATCAAACTAGTTTTGGGATTTGCTAAACACCCCCTGCAACTTTTTTGGGTTAGCAGTATTGTTTCAAATTCAAACTGCTAAATTGCTAATGATTGATTGATATGGAGAAACGTAATTATTGTACCAAGTTGACTGATCCTCTTCATTTTCTTTTTCCTTTTTTTTTTTTTGCTAAATATCCTCTTCATGTTCTTAGAACTTCAAAACTTTCATTTGTTATTAAAAATTCATTCAACTATTTTGCGTACTATAGTCAAAATCTTTCTTATTCCAATTCCTCCAATCTCATTGCAACCTAAATTGTATTTTATAATTTCCGGACTAATTCCCATTTGTAAGGTAATTTTGGTACCAATAATTGTGGTATTGCAAACTTGTGGCCATGTTTCTCGGGAAACTTTGATACTTTGAAAGTCTTAGTAAAATGGAAACACATGTTTATAAAAAAAAAAAAAAAAAAAAAAAAAAAAACACTCTTTCTTGACTATTAGTGTTGGCCATATATATATATATATATATATGATTGTGACACACTACGAGAGTGTGCGAGTAGCAGAGCCACATGTTCATAGTTCCACTTTATTCGTTTAAAGTGTTAATATTTTTGCCACCTTAATTATAAATACCTTCAAGATTTTGTATGTTTCCAATATGGGATAAGTACATAAACCTTTAATCTCCGCTTCTATATCACTCTATTACAATAAATTTACAACAATTTGCCTAGTGAGTTCCTATAATTTGTTCTAGGCTAACAATTTACCTCATGATCTAAGAACATAAATTAATTAGTGAATGAAATATGATCTTAATTAATGTATAACATCTATTCCATGATTATTATTCTTTAACATTATATCAAAATACTAGTAGATCTTTTTTTAGATGTGAGTCAATCCCATATCTCTCAATGTATCACACTTTGACTAAGTACTCAATGACAATAGGAAGGATGATTCTACAATACCCGCACTTGTTTTTGTAGGTATGGTTCCTACTCAATTGTCACATTGATACCATCAATGTGACATTTTACCTATTAAAGGTACCATACCAAAAAAAAAAAATGTGGGGAAATCAATATAAATAATAAATAAAATCTTATATCATGAACCTTTTCTTTTTTTTTCTTCTTTTTTTTTCAGGAAATAAGAAAATAAATTTCATCAAAAGTCTGGCGGAATTTGCGTTTCCTGCATGCCATGAATTTTGTGCTTATAAATTATAACACTGACTTTGGCATAAACAATAAGGTGAAGTACAAGGAAAATATATTTTGAGCACACATCGTAAGCTTGTTTTTGGGCATTTTTGTCTTGTGTTTGTTAGGTGATGAGGTTCTAATTAAGCAATGGTTTCTTTAGTTTTGTAAGTCTCATCTGATATATTCTACACAGACCAAGTTCATAATTAATTAGTGCTCTAATGCCATCTTGCAATATTAAATAAATTTACAACAATTTTTAAAAATTCCTGTCAGGAGTACTCCCTACAATCTGGCTTGATGCCATTCATGAAAAAGACAAATACATAAATTATAAACTTACACGTTAATTTATAGAATTTTTAATGTATAGCTTCGGTCCTTTAAAGTGGAAAAAAGAAAATAGAGAAAGAAAGACCACGCCTATCTTGTCTCTTTTCTGGCCTCTTCACTGAAAAGTCTGAAATATTTGCATTCTCTGTGTTGATGATCTACTAGCACTAGGCCTTAATAACTGGTCACATTGGAGAGCAATATCTTGCTCAGATTAATATTAGTGCATCCACAATTGTCGTTCCATCTGGCTTATTTGATCAGCATGTGCAATGTGATCGTATTCACTATTCAAACACACCAACTCTTGTCAATATATGTTCTTTTTTTTTTTCTTTTTCTTTTTTTTTGACTTGACGATAGACACACGCACACACTAATCTATTTTGTATAAACTGGGGATCGAACCCATGCCCTTTAGGGGTTGAGATCAAGGGGAGGGGGGTGCACCACTAGGCCAAATGCCTAGTGGGCGTCAATATATGTTCTTGCTAAGAAAGGAAAGCATATGGTAGATTGTTCTGTACCATATGCTACTTAATTATTAGTATCAAGAGCCTAACAATTTAGTGGTATTATCTACTCTATTTTATAAAAAGAATTAAAGTTTACCTCACTCATTTTTTATTATCGTAACTATTTTATATGTATAGCCAAGAGCCTAACAGTTTATCTACACTATTTCATAAGAATAACTAAAATTCAAATCACACATCCTTTATTGTAACTATTATATACATATAGTTCTATTCAAATCACACATCCTTTATTGTAACTATTATTGTAACTATTATATACATATAGTTCTCTCTTCGCAGTATGACACACTATCGATAGAAATCTCAAAGTGGAATTATCATAAGCTTCTACATCAAGCAAATGTTTCTAAATTAAGAGTGGCCAAGAATTTAAAGTCAATAACTCAATAATAACTTTTTTTAAAAAAAATTATTTAATAATAATAATTCAGTAATAAGTTAATAACTAACATATGGATTGTTTATGTATGTACGTGTATGTTTGTATGTATATATCTTAAAATTGACAACGATTCTAAAATAACAAGATATGCTTACAGTAACATGTCACTCTTTTCTTTTCTTTTCATTTTTTTTTTCTTTTTGGCTTTCAAATTTTTTTTTTTTGTATACTAATAAACTATATAACAATATTCTAACACTACACCCCTTGTGTATGCATTCAAATTCTCACGTAATAAGTGAGCCCCATGTTAAACTATCAATGTTTTAAAATCCTCCCCCACGTGTGGACTGAGACTCAAACTACCAATATTCTATGTCTCTCACATAAGGATTTATACTCTCCCAGTGGCGTAGCCACCTTACAGCCTAGCCAAGTTTTTATTTATTTATTTTTTTTACCTATATTTAAAAAAAAAATTACCTTAAATTAAGCAATTAGTCCAGTCAAAAATTTCTTTTTTGCAATTAGCCCACCCTAATTTTTATTTTTTTGGTTCCGCCCCTGTACTCTCCCAATCTCCCTTAATAAATAAGGCACAATCCGTTACATTTTAAATTTTTTCAATAAGAGATAGTGCATGTAAAGACATTGTTCGAACTCATTAATATTATCTATTATGATATCATGATAAATTATCAATTATCCCAAAACTTTAAATAGGTAAAAAATATGAATTTAATCACTTTACTAATATTCTAAGTTTCCTTGGGAAAAAGTTGTGGCTGAACCCGAGGATGGAATGCAAAACATATATACATGTGACAATAGCCTATGTTATGCACTATATAGCTAGGCCTAGGTGACACTTTCCACACATCCTGGAAGATTTTAGCCCCTTATACCCAATTACTTCTATTCCTAACCAAATGCTCTCTTTGGGCAACTAGTCGAGCAACTTTCTTAGTGATATATGACCACATTGTCCACTTGGGGGACCGCATGGCCATATGTTGCATGAGGGGATTTGATTATTTCCTCAAAGTCATCGATATATATACGGCTGTTATAATAGACACCATATCACATATATATTCGATCAAAGATCAATGTGAGGCGTGGGAAACTCTTTCTCAATCTTTCAATTTGAAAGTGTCACATACAATTAATAGCAGATCTAATCTAGTAAGATCATAGTAAGATCAAAGTGACGTATGTACAATATTGATAGGATTCTAAGTCCTCCAGATTTTGCTTCCTCGCACTTAATTTGTAGCGGATTTCAATATCATATAGTCAGTTGGTCATACTATAATAATTACCTAATGTTATAATTAAATTACTTGACTCATTTGTTTAAGTACTCTTTCCATCAATGCTGAATGAGTAGAGGAATTGAAATGTTGTGAATAAATCGGTAATGTGATAGTTGTACAAAATTGTCATAGCCTAGTGGCAAGAAAAATATAATTGAGTCCAAATTAATGTCCTTCTCAACCCACTGAGTTGTATTGTAACCTTTCTGCTAGAATTAATATCATTAATTTTACTGAACTTAGAAAAACTATTATTCCAATTAATGGTTCCAAATTAAGCAATTGGAACTGTTAATCATATTTACATATGATCGGGTTTGAGACACTTACTCGTTGCGGAAGACCCGGATCGTTTTGGTTGGCCTGTTACACTGCTTTTCCTTTTTGATCTTCTGAACCCCTCTATGCTCTCGTGTTCGTCCTTGTTCTCGTGGGTTGAGGTTGGCTACTAGAGTTGCCCTCTTCTTCCACGAACTAAATCCTAAGGGATTATTTGAGAGTTTCACACACTTGTGAATTTGAGAGCTTTTCTCTCTGTATATTGTTAACTGTTCTCTCTCTGTATTTGGTTTTTTCTACGTATCATAAATTATATTCACAGAGAATATAATCTATTTAGATAAGAGCACATCCCTTCTTTTAAGAGATTTGATAACTACTATCCCATGATTTGAATTGGATCAAATCATGGATAGTTAGTCTTATCACATAACCAAATGGGACCCGCAACCCATAGTGGGCGGATCATGGGCTCGGGTCCATCCCAACCCATTAAATTATAACAGCTCCCACTCGCCCACATAGGGTGAGGCGTCCACCCACATAAGGTGAAGCAATCTCTCAATCTTTACAATAATCTCCTCATACTAGAAAATAGTTCGTGCGACCTCACGAGAAGAACGTACAGTCTCATGAGCAACAATTATCAAATCATCTCTTGACCAATAAAAGTGCATCATTCGAGAGCATCTCGATTATACCCTAGACGGTTTGACTATACCAGATTAAGCACTCTTCATCCCTCATGGTAAGCAGTGCTTTACCTCAAATATGTGATGTACTCATGTCCTATATTGCAAACACATTACAACATAGACGCTGGCCAGCAATGAGTTACATAACATGGTATATTATCAAACAGTCTTCCCTAAGTCCTCATGTTAATTAAATTGGGCTCAACCGCTTTCCCAGACATGCCCCGTCAGACCGAATCACTCATGGTCCTCGGTTTGCATGCTAAAGTAGCGACATTAAACTTCCTCTTCATAACATAGTCTTAGGTCGACAAAGGGTAAAAATAGGATCATTGATCCTTGTGGCTCACACAGTGATGAAGCAGGGATCATTCATCACTCCCACTGTCGGTCGGCATAAAGCACATACAGTATGAATTGTATGCTATGGCATTATCTCATAAAAATGAGCATGTCACTATGGATGGGTAGAAACGCCATACGAATCTGAGTCTAGTCGCTACGCAAGCGCCTAACCTGAGTTTTAGCCCAGTCACTCTCCAAGTGCCTGCCTGAAAAACTCACATTCGGCTATAATTCAGGCTACATAGAGTCTTGGCATCACTCTATGTTCGACCTATCATGAGGTCTCATCTTAGCTCCATCTAAGGCGACATGTCACTAATATATATATCTTGCTCACCTTCTAGGTGCCAAAGATATAAATGTCTTAATTCGCTATCTTAGCGCTAAATGACATAAATGTCTCATCTTGCTCGCTATCTAAGCGCCAAGGTGAATCACCCGTGTGAGAGGGTCGATTCTTGCCTGGTGACATATTTCAAAGATGTGCTATCAACAATATTTCACATAAGAATAAAGCTGATAAAATGAATACTCATATCATAAAACAATAACAATAATGTCGATACAAAAACAAAGTATCTAAGCATATCATATCCTACGGAGTCCCATACTCTTAGTATGAGAGAAGAACAAATCTCTAGCAATAGGCTTGGTCAAAGGATCAGCCACCATGCTACCAGTAGATATATGCTGTAAGATCACTTCCCCTTGTGAAACCATATCTCGAATGTAGTGGTACCGAAGCTCAATGTGTTTGGCCTTCCCATGGTACTTAGGGTCTTTTGCATACGCTAGGGCTGATGTACTATCAGAATATAGTAATACAACATCCTCTGCATGAGCTGTAACACCTAAACGTTGCAAAAATCTCCTTAGCCAAACAGCTTCTTGGACAGCTGCTGAACAAGCCACATATTCTGACTCCATGGTAGAGAGTGCAATGCATGACTGTTTCTTACTACACCAAGAAACAGCTCCACCTCCTAGTATGAATGCATAACCTGAGGTGGACTTGCGCTCATCCTTGTCACTGGCCCAATCAGCATCGCTGTAACCTGTCAATCTCAGGTCTCCGCCATGATAACATAGAGCATGATCACTGGTTCCACGAAGGTACCGTAGAATCCTCTTGACCGCTCTCCAATGAGCAGGTCCAGGATTGCTCTGATAGCGACTAACCATGCCAACTGCAAAGCATATGTCTGGACGTGTACACAACATCGCATACATCAGACTCCCAATTGCAGATGCATATGGCACTTTGGACATTTGATTCTTTTCCTCATCATTCTTAGGACACTGGTCTAGGCTGAGAGTGCATCCTTTTTCCATTGGAGTGTCAATGGGTTTGGAGTTATGCATATGAAAACGTTCAAGAATCTTCTTGATGTAAGTCCCTTGGGATAAACTAAGAAGTTTCTTTGATCGGTCTCTGGTAATCTTAACTCCCAGCACAAAATTTGCTTCACCCATGTCCTTCATCTCAAAAGTAGAGGACAACCACTTCTTAGTGGTGACAATGGAATCCATATCATTTCCAGCTAGCAAGATGTCATCAACATATAATGACAAGATTAGAATGCTTCTCTTGGATCGTTTAAGATACACGCAATGGTCTTCTTCAATCATCTCAAAACCAAAAGAGGTAATGGAATCATGAAATCTTAAATACCATTGCCTAGATGACTGTTTGAGACCATAGATGGAACGTTTGAGACGACACACTTTGTGCTCATGTCCCTTAGCTTCAAAACCCGCTGGTTGAGCCATATAGATCTCTTCATCTAGTTCTCCATTGAGAAATGCAATCTTAACATCCATTTGGAAAAGCTCTAAATCCTGTTTTGCTACAATGGATAGGATCAGGCGTATAGAGGCAAATCTCACCACTGGAGAGAATGTATCCTCATAGTCAATACCCTCTCGTTGAGTATAGCCTTTCGCCACGAGGCGCGCCTTGTACCTGTCAATTGAACCATCTGCCTTGCGTTTGACCTTTAGAACCCATTTGTTTCCAATGGTCTTGCGCCCAGGCGGAAGATCAACTAACTCCCAGACATTATTCTTGTCCATAGAACTCATCTCTTCCTGCATAGCAGTCATCCACTCATCCCTATCTGGTGAATGGAGCGCTTCACTGAAAGAAGCAGGCTCATCCACATCTTTAGCATCGCATAGGAGAACATTCCCCTCAATCTCAAAATGACGACGAGGAATGTGGCCTCTGCTGCTAACTCGGCGGGCTTGAGAATCTTGATCTAGTGTATTACTGCCACTAGGTTGAAGATCACTCCTACTATCTTCAGCGATTACAGGACGAGGAACTAATCCCCCACCCTCGCTTGAAGATGGTAAGATACCTTCATCTTCCTCTAACTCATAGAGGTCAAGATCTCTGTTAGCATCGCCAATGCTAGGGAAATCAGTCTCGATGAAATCGATATCGCGCGACTCTATTTCAGTCATTCCTCCATTAGGATGTTCACCATACATGACATATCCTTTCGAGCTATCAGAATATCTTATGAAGATATGCTTCCTAGCTCTAAGGCCCAATTTTCCATACTTATGGGCGGTGCTGTGTACAAAACCAGCAGATCCCCAAGGGCGTAAATGCTCTAAATTGGGCTTTTCGCCTTTCCAAAGTTCGTATGGGGTGGAGGAAACTGACTGAGAAGGCACACGGTTAAGTATGTAGGCAGCAGTCAAAAGTGCATCCCCCCAAAAGGATATTGGGAGGTTAGCTTGCGCCATCATAGACCTAACCATGTCTAACAGTGTTCTATTCCTTCTCTCCGCTACACCATTTTGTTGCGGAGTGTTAGGAATAGTAAGTTGTCTGCGTATCCCCTTTTCTTCACATAGATCCTTAAATTGATCAGACAAGTACTCGCGCCCACGGTCAGTTCGAAGAGCTTTTAGGCTCTTTTCATGTTGATTCTCAACCTCTGCTACAAAGCGTTTGAAACAATCCAAAGCTTCATAGCGGTGAGCGATCAACTGAACATAACCATATCGCGTGTAGTCATCAATGAATGTGAGAAAATATGAGGCGCCATGACGTGCCTTTACATTCATAGGTCCGCAAATATCTGAGTGGATTAACTCAAGCGGTTGAGTAGCTCTCACAGCCTTACCAAAAGGCTTTCTACATGCCTTGCCTGCCAAACAAGGCTCACATATAGGTAGGTCGACCTTAGCGAGTGGGCCTAAAAGACCTTCTCTAGCTAACCTGGTCATCCTATCTTTCCCTATGTGCCCCAGTCGGGCATGCCATGTAGATGAACTGATAGTCATATTACAATCAATTACAAAAGTAGATGAGGTAGAAGATTCAAATAAATCAATTTTAAATAAACTTTCACAAATTGACCCATGTCCAAAAATGACATCATCCAACAAAATATCCAGACCATTCAAACTTAAATGAAAATCATATCCTAACTGCAACAATGTAAAAACAGATAAAAGATTATAAAGGACTCCAGGCACATAAAGGACGTCATGGAGAAGTAGTGTGCGCCCTGTGCGCAAGTGAAGTTGGTACGAACCCACTCCTAATGCTTCTTCATAACTTCCATTTCCCATGTACACAACATGGGTCCCAGCTGGAATCTTTCTATAATCTACGAACCCTGCTCGATCTCGAGCTACATGTCTTGTTGCTCCTGTATCTATAATCCAATCAGAAATAGATTTAGCAACAAATACATGTGAGCATACAAAAATGCTACTTGGATAGCATACATAAATGCTACTAAGATCAAGTGGAAGGGATACCTTTTTCGGCTCAGTGCAATCACGAGCGAAGTGTCCCAGTTTGTTGCAGTTGTAGCACTTCATTTTGGATATATTTTTCTTTGCACCGCGTTTGCGCTTGTGCTGATTTGCACCCTTGTTGACTTTGGGAGCATTAGTGCTAAGCCCACCCTGCCTTGCTGCCTTGCCCTTGTCTTTGCGCTTAAACCCATTTGGTTTGCGCTGCCCACTATGGGCGATAAGGGCTGCAGATTTGGTCGCCTCTTGGCGCTCCGCTTCCAATTCCACATGACGAGATATATCAGCAAAGTTTTTTATATTCTCATTATGGGTCATGATTTGTTTCATGCTAATCCATGAATCAGGAAGGGATCGTATTACAGCTTGCACTTGTTGCTCATCAGTAAGGACATTTCCAGCAGCCTTTAAGTCACGAATCATTCCAGACATCATTCTAAGATGTTCAGTCATCGTATGCTTTGGATCCTTACGGTACACCTCAAATTTGAGGACTAGGCTCCTTAGCCTAGTGGTAGATGTACCACCGAAGTCAAACTTGAGTTGGTCCCACATGTCCTTGGCATTTTGGAAAATCTCATACTCTCCAATCAGATCATCATGCATGCTGCTTAGCATAGTAAAGCGCGTGCTTCGATCTTTTTTAAACCAAGACTGGTAGGCTTCCAAATCACGTCTGTGTTGGGCCGTATTCCCATCTTCAGGTCTGGTCATTTTACTGGACAAAGTTTCCAGGAGCTCTTGCTCATTAAGAAGATACTGAATCTTCCTATGCCAGATGTCATAATTGTTGCCAGTTAATTTGTCGCCCCTAGTTAGATCAGCTACTACATTTTTGGCTGCCATTATATCTACATTCAATTCACAAAAGGGTCGACTTATTAGTTATTTTGCACATCTTTATCTTATTTAATCGAAAATCCAATTAATAAATATTATCTTTCTACACATTTGAGATCGAAACTCTGCTAGGCTCGGAATCATCTCCCAAAATGTGTGGAATAAGAATATATTTATTAATTAATTTTCAAGTAAATTTATATATTAGGGGTATAAGGACCTCGCCTAATATTGCCATTTTATTATATTAACA
The DNA here is from genome assembly GCA_014362285.1 of Fagus crenata. Lineage (NCBI taxonomy): Eukaryota > Viridiplantae > Streptophyta > Magnoliopsida > Fagales > Fagaceae > Fagus > Fagus crenata. The sequence continues at coordinate 10,784 of BKZX01029359.1, forward strand.
AAATAATATAATCATGCATAACATTGTATATTAACAAATAATATATAGTCATGCATCATTGGTTTGCGCCATACACCATTCATTGCGCAAGAATCCCATGTGGATTCTTAAATTGACAATTTAACTTATGTTAAGAATATTCCACATATAATGTTGGCGTGAAACACATCCCCTTACAAGTTTTTCCCTTAAAATAATACAACCTTATAATTTAAATTACATTTCCAAAAATTAATCCCTACTACAAAAGGATCTAATTTACATTAAATTAAATGGGAAAATGGGGGTGTCACGTTTCACATTATACCTCATGGAATATTCTTAAGCCATACACGCATACAAGAACATAAGCTTAAATAAATTGTCAATTTTGCCCATCCATTAA
>BKZX01029362.1:0-19680 GCA_014362285.1 Fagus crenata
CCATGTACTTGCCGTTCTACCGAGGCACATTCATTACATGTAGGTTTATAAGTTAAAAAATTGAGCAAGTATATGTTTGTGTAGTTGTACTTTTATTCATAAAATGTATGAATTAGAAATTCCTCACAAGTATTGTGGTTATGATTTTTTTGTTTTTTTCCTGAAATGGTTCTTAAAAAAGTGTATCATTACTAGAAAATAAGTGTTTTGAGGAGGTTCATATCTGCTTCGTATTGTGTTTGAACGAACAAAATTGAATCAACCAAGAAAGAAGAATGTAAATGTGTGGAGAAAGATAGGAATTGTCTAATTTTAGCACTTTCTAATGTGCCATCTATCTAATATGCCCAATTCCTTTGAAAATTTGGACTGATCGATCGCAGGTCCCCTAAAATTGTACAGAGAATAAATCGATCGATCACAAAAATTCCTTTGAAATATTAGGACCAATCGAGTGTGAAAGAAATTGTACAGAGAATAAATTGATCGATTGCAAAAATTCCTTTGAAATATTAGGACCTATTGCAAGTTTGAAAGAAATTGTACAGAGAATATATCGATCGATCACAAAAATTCCATTGAAATATTAGGACCGATCGCAAGTGTGAAAGAAATTGTACAAAGAATAAATCGATCGGTCGCAAAAATTCTTTTGAAATATTAGGACCGATCGCAAGTTTGAAAGAAACTGTATAGAGAATAAATTGATCGATCGCAAAAAATTCCTTTGAAATATTAGGACTGATTGCAAGTTTGAAAGAAACTGTACAAAGAATATATCGATCGATCGCAAAAATTCTATTGAAATATTAGGACCAATCGCAAGTGTGAAAGAAATTGTACTGAGAATAAATCGATCGATCGTAAAAATTCCTTTGAAATATTAGGACCAATCGCAAGTTTGAAAGAAATTGTACAAAAAGTCCATGTAATGTTGTCGATGGTGTACGTAATATTAATAATGATAGTAATAATTTTACTACTATTATGCTTTATGTGGGTAGGCAAGAAATTTTTATTTTATTTTTAATATGTATTAGTATCATACATATTGAAATTTATTCAAAAGTGATAATTTTTTACTAATTTTTATTTAATTGTCATAGTTCTTTGGAGGTAAACTCTATCCCCCCAAACACACATGTCCATAAAATATTTATTTAAAATGTTCTTATTTTTACTTATATTAACATAATAATTTAGGGAGATATATATAATTAAATGTCATACGTATTTTGAATTTATTTTACAAAATTGCAAAGGTTTAATATTATAATTAATTATAATTAAAGGCCATAATTATTTTGATAAAACCCATAAATAATTTGACATAATTCTTTGATCTTTTGTTAGATATTAGTATAAATATAAAATTTTTGTGAAGTATTGTTACATAATTTAGGGGTTATATGGATTTTAGTGTTTCTTAATAAAGGTTTAGTAATAATTTCTATATGTTTCTAAAATTTTAATTGATCTCACTAGTGATAAATGTTGTTTAGATTTTATTGAAATGATTAATCTTTGTCAAGATATGTAATTTAAAAAAAAAAAGTTTTCTCATATTTTTAGATTTTAGTGAGTGTTAGTAATAATTTACTAATAGTATGTAGATAATTTGATAATATTTGTAGAAATGTCCCAGGTTTTGTAAATAGTCTCCTTATGGGTAAGTTGTAAATAATTTACTAATAGTATGTAGTCAAAATATGAAAAAGGTGACAAGTATTGTAATATTGGAATTTGATTTGGTGGCTATATGGATTTTAGTGGTTATTAATAAGAGTTTAGTAATGAGTTGTATATGTTTGTCAAATTTGATATTTTATCTCACAAGTGATGTACGATATGTTTAATTTTGTTTAGATTTTGTCGAACCGTGTAATTAATCTTTGTCAAAATTTGTAAATTTAGAAAAAGTTTTCTCATATTTTGACATTCAGTGAGATTTAGTATAGTTTGAGTCAAAGTAGATACTCATTTGATAATGTTTGTAAATATGTCCCAAGTATTATAAATAGTCTCTTTGTTGATAAAGAATTTATTTTATATTGTAAGGTATGTGTCGAACTATGTATTAGGTGACAAGTATTGTAATATTGAAATTTGGTTTGGTGGCTATATGGATTTTAATGTTTATGAATAAAGGTTTAGTAATAACTTGCTAATGTTTGTCAAATATGATATTTTATCTCATGAGTGATGTACGCTTTGTCTATTGTAGTTTATATTTTGTCAAAACGTGTACTCTTTGCCAAAATTTGTAAACTTAAGAAAAGTTTTCGCATATTTTTGGATTTCAGTGACACTTGGTAAATATTTAATAAATATAGATAACTGTTTGTGATAACTGATAATATTTGTAAATTTATACCAAAGTTTGTAAAACGTCTCTTTGTTAGTAAAATGAGAATTCTGTTTTGTAAGGTTTGTGTTAAAATATGCAATAGTTGACAAGTATTGTAATATTGAAATTTCATTTTGTGGATATATGGATTTTAGTGTTTATTAATAAGGGTTTAGTAATAACTTGTATATGTTTGTCAAATTTGAAATTTTATCTCACGATTAATATAAGCTGTGTCTAATATTGTTTAGATTTTGTCTAAATGTATAATCTTTGTTAAAATTTTGTAAATTTAAAAAAACTTTTTGCTTATTTATGGACTTTAGTAGGGCTAGTAATAGCAGAGTACAAGTATGTAAAAACTTTGATAATACCTGTAAACTTCTCCTACATGCTGTAAATAGTCTATTTGTTGGTAAGGGTTGTATCCTCTGTTGTAAGGTTTGTGTCAAAATATGCAATAGTTGACAAGTTTTGTAATATTGAAATTTCGTTTAGTGGATATATGGGTTTTAGTGTTTATTACTAAAGGTTTAATAATAATTCGTATATGTTTCTTGTGTTTTGTAATTTATCTCTGAATTCATAATGCGTTTTATGTTTATTGTAATTAATGTGTTATAAACATCTTGTGTTTTGTAATTTATCTTCGAATTTGTAAATACTAGGTCTTTGTAATTGTTAGTAATGATTGAGTAAATATTTGCAAAACTTCTCATAAAATATTTAAATGATTCTCAAAGTTTGTAATTTCTCTCACGTTTTAAATTAATACTCTTTAGTCTGTTAAAACTTAAAACTTATGTCGATATGTGTCAATAAATCACTCATTCTCATAAAAATAAGTAAATAAGTATATTAAGGTAAAAATAGTTATAACTGTTGTAAGGTGATTGAAAGTTGTGATAATATTTTTCTTTATTATAGTACAATATTTGTTAATATTAGTAATTTTCTAGTTCATTATTGTAATATGTCTGTCATAATTTGTAATCCTTATGTCATTTATTGTAAGAACGGTCACCTAGACAACCGGTTACAACTTTTTTTTAAGGCTAAAATACTAATTACATCCTCTAAGTTTTGTCAAAGTTTAATTCAATCCTCTAAGTTTTGACCGGTTCAATTTATTCTTGTAAGTTTGGTCAAAATTCAATTCGGTCCTCTAAGCTTTGACCGTTTCAATTTAGTCCTTTAAGTTTGATTTTGTTTTAATTTAATACTCCAACTTTTTAATTTTTTCACGAATTTTTTTTAAAATAATTTTTTATTATATTTTGTTTTTAAGTTTTTGAAAAAAAATATAAACTTAGAGGATTAAATTGAAACGAAAACAAACTTAGAAGACTAAATTGAAACGGTCAAAACTTAGAGTACTAAATTGGAACCAAACCAAACTAAGAGGGCTAAATTAAAATGGTCAAAACTTAAAGGACTAATTTGAACTTTAACCAAACTTAAAATATGTAATTAGTCGCAAACCTTTGCGATGCACGGGAAAACTACTGAATATTATATTTATAAAAAAAAAAAAATGGATCCAATTAAATTGGGAATCACACAAAGAAGAATTACCTCCACAAGATTTCTTACACTACTTCAATGCTAATGTTGGCTATCAAGGAAAATACACCAAATAATACAATGTCACACAAATTTTCATCAATATAAATCATAGTTCTTGTTTTGGTAACATTTCTTGATAAGCTTGATAAATTATTATTTTTTTTTTATTTATTTTTTTTTTTTTATAGGCTATGTTTTTTATAATAGAGTTATAGTCTTGGTAATACTTCTTAATAGGTCTTTTTTTTTTTTTTTTTTTCTCAATTAACTCTACGTTTTCCATTGGGTAGATAGAGGTAGAGGTGGATTAATAGATGGTAAAATTTTAGTTAAACTCTAGTATCCAATGTGGTATTAGTATATAAAATTAAGTAAAAATTGATTAATAGATAGTAGAGAATTATTGTTGTAGTGGGTAAGTTTTTGTGCTACAATTAATTTCTTAAAGTAGTAAGAAGTACTTTTGTCAGACTTTCCAGAAAAACGATCCTCTATCATTAATGACTACTTTTGACTTTATAGTACATTGTGCTTCGTATTCTGTTCCCTCTTCTCAATGTAAGACAGTCTTTTACACAAAAAAGTACAAAACTTCTATAAAAAAGTACAACATTCTATTTGTCTCTTGTTATTCTTTAAACTTCATCTCAATCTTCTAATATGGGCTTGGGCCGAGCTTTATGTTTTGACCTCTGATGTGGGCTTGGGCCGAACTTTGTGTCTCAACTTCTGGTATAGGCCTGGACCGAGCTTTGCGTCACAATCTTCTGGTATGGGCTATTCCTTTTATGGGCCTATTTCACATCCTAATTTCCCCACCTCCAATTGCCCCTCAAATCTTTACTCTTTGTTGAAGAGAGAGATTTGACTGAAACAGTGGAGAAATATATATCACCATTCAAAGTTTTGAACGAAACGCAGTCAGGACTAGTGTGGTTGGTCTTTTTATCAAAGAATATAGTTCGGTTCACTGTTATCGACTTTGGACTAGAACAAGTCATTCGGTTCTATGAGTCGAAAATCGAAAATTCGGTTATTAATTCCGAGAAGTCCGAACCAGAATGTTGTGGCAATAAAATAAATTCTTCCAACTTAACGCTGAGCTCATCTGACGAAAAAAAACGAGTTGGTGAGAATTTAATTCAATTTTAGCTTGGTAGCGGCCGTCTGCCATAATTAATACGCCGTTTGGCGTTCCCAAAGACATTCCACCTTTAATGATTTATCGTGAACTCGGCCGTCTACCATGATTAATACACCGTTTGGCGTTCCCAAAGACATTTCATCTTTAAGGATTTATTGAGAACCAAAAAATTATTTTCCATTTTTCTTTTTCATTTTCTTTTCTTTCTTTCTTTCTTTCTTTCTTCTTCTTCTTTTTTTTTATTTTGACCGGCCCATGACCGGTAGGATTCCGGTTGCCTGTGGTCCCGTTGGCAGTATATAAGAAAGGGAAACCCCACATTATGTTTTTACCTTGACATTTATTCTTTACCTCAAATCGTGAACTTTTTCACTGATTAGAATCTTGTTTCTTTTGTTTAGTTCAACTCCACTTTGAGTATAGGTAAAAACATGCCTATCCAAAAGAGGACCATCAACATAAAGTCGATGCTCGGGACGCTTGCCCCAGAACCGTCGGAAACTTCTAACGTTCCTCTTGCTCCCGGGTTCTCTGAGGGAGAATCCGTTATGAAAAAGAGGAAGAAGGGAGAGGAGGAAGCTGAAGTAGCAAAGGAACAACAAGCCTTGAACCAAAACGAACCTTCCGTGACCAAATCTTCGTCTACAAAAGGGAAAGGTAAAGATAGCCGAGCTCCCCAAAATGTCGTCGGTCACACTTCACATAAACGCAAGCATCAGAAAGAACCACCGGCGCCTTGGAAATGTGAGTTTTATGTAGACGGCCGACTTGTGAACGAAGAGGATTCGGTCTAGAAAAGTAAAGATGTCCAGGGTGGACAAATAGCCGATGCCCTCAGGAGCGCTCTCCTCCTTCCTAAGGACATGAAGAATTGGAAAGGAAATAACTCAACGCAGATGATTGAAAATCTGAATCGTGACTCGGTCGTGGTGAGTTTTACCCTCTATCCTTTCTTTTATTATAATAATTTATCATTCTCATTATTTATTCTGACAATTATTTCTAGGCTGTCCAAGGGGTTTTTGAAGTCGGGTATCGTTTGGCAGAAACCGAATGTCTTCTTAACGAGTCTCTCGTTGAAAACGATAGATTGCGTGAAGTTGAAAAGACGGCGTCTGCCAGAATTCGGGAGGTCGAGAGCCAACACAAAACTGCCGAGGAAGGGCTTCAAATAGCCGAATGCCAACTGGCAGAGATGTCGGCTAAGCTAGAACAAGAGTGTGAACGTTCCACCGGGTTCCAGGCGGAAATTGATAAACTCAGGGCCGAGTTGGCTGAAGCCCAACGGGTGTCAAGTAATGCTGAGAACGCAGCTCAGGCATTCTATGACCAAGGTTTTAAAGAGGCTGCAGGGTCTTTAAAGCTTCAACTACGTAGGGAATGTAATATTCATTTTCTGAAAGGGTGGACTTCGGCTCTTGAGCAGGCTGCCGTTGATGACAACTCTGAGCTTTATGTTTTGGGTCGTCATTATCGGCCTTATGATTCAAGAACCCCCGAGGATCTTGGAGAAATGAATATTTAGGTTTTGGAAGACTGCGAAGCCGTTGATGATCCTACGGCTCTAGAAACCGCCGAAGTTTTAGATCGTCAAGAGCGAGTTCAGACTGAAGAGGTTCAAGAAGTTGAGAAAGGTATCTCCGATGAAGAAGATAATGTAAATGTTGACGATTAAGGAGAGTTTATTTATGACCCTTGAATGCATCTATGACTGCATTATACATTTCATTTCTCCATTGAAGCAAATCGCACCAAACAGACATATTATCCCATTCATTTGGATTTCTCGGCCTCTAAGTCTCAAGGTTGTCCTTGAGATCAGCATAAAGGTTTCCATGTACACCAACAACATAACTTCCGTAGAGTCTGTTGCCACTGAGAATCTTGAAGAGATGAAGATTGAGGTTTTGGAAGACTGCGAAACCGCTAATGATCCTACGGCTCTGGAAACTGCTGAGGTTTTTTTTTTTTTTTTTTTTTTTTTTTTTTTTTTTATTTTTTATCATCAAGAGCGAGTTCAGACCGAATAGGTTCAAGATGTGGAGGAAGGTATCACCGATAAAGAAGACAATGTAAACGTTGATGATTAAGGAGAGTTTTACCTATGTAACAGACCTTATTTAGTTTTAGTTTTAGTTTGTAGTTTTGTTTTTTTTTTTTTTTGGCAAGAAGGGGGAAGCACTACAATGTAATTTGTTGTTTTGTTTCCTTTTATGGATAAAATTTTTTTCCTTCATTATCTTTATTTAATTTAACATTTTCACATATTGACCGATCTTCTTCTTCTTAGTATTTGGGAATCATTTTAAGATTTTTCGTAAACAATCTCTTAAAAGGCTGGAACAATCACTTTGTCAATGGATTTGGACCGAGTATATTTCGTTGCCTCGAACTATCTTCGGTTAATATAATTTGTGTGTATTTTGTTTGAATTGGGATATATGGGCTGAAACACGTTTCATATCCGTCCTAAAGTTCTTCAAACGAGTGTTCGGTCTGAATAGACCGCCCTTAATGACGTAGCTCAAAAACCAGATGATTATTGACCAGATCGGTCATAATTTGAAATGACAAGCGAAAAGGCAGAATTTCACCTTTTCGGTATACTACAGATCTTCATTAAATGGAGATCTGCTGTTGATGTCTTTTCGTCTTACGGCTGATAAATGAAAGACGGCTTGCTTCATTTATTACGCCGTTTGGTGTTCCCCAAACCATCAAATCATTATGAGATTTTTTTGGGGCCGGGAGAAGTTATTTCAATGACACCCTGGTCTTTTACCGGCCTATGACCGGCTAGGTCCCAGTATCCGTAGCCTACCCACTCTCGTATAAAAAGGGGGAGACCCCACTTCATTTTTACTCTTTACCTTCACTTCTAGAGATAAAAAACATCCCTCTCAACCTTTAAGTCAACCTTTTCTCTAACTCTTCTGTGCTGTCTTCACGTCAGTAAGTCTCTTTTTACTCTTGTATTTACCTTCCATCATTCTAGTTGTGCTCTTCGGCCCATTAGGTTTTCTAGTCATGGGTAAATTTGCCAAACTCGTAGATACCGAAGAGAAAATTGTACAGTTTAAATGTCGCTATGGTATTCTCGAGGACGTACATATTCGGTACGTTCCTTACGGTGATCTTGCGCTTCTCCAGCATCAAGATCTCGTGCTTCCGATAGTAGCAATAGTTGAGGGAGGGGTTAGAATACCCATGCATACCTTTCTACTTCGGTTTTTAACTCATTTTAGGCTAAGTCCTCTCCAGTGTGCTCCCAATGTTTTTAGGATAGTAATGGGGACGGCCGTTTTAATGGAAAAACTCGGCTTGAATCTCACTGTACATGATATAACATACGTGTATAGTCTTCAAATGACTGGTAGGGAACAGTGCACCTTAGTTGCCCGTAATGTCGATAGAAAACTGGTGACCGGGCTTCCGGACTCCAGCAAAGGCCGAGATGAAGATTTTTGGGTGTTCACGGGGAACTGGCAAAACCCCCATATTAATTGCCCTTTGAAACCCGGTGCACCAGGTTTTAACTGTTCCACGTCTTTTATGCAATGCATTTTTGTTTCTTTTTGTCCGTTTTGACTGAGTGTTTTCCTTTTCTCTTTTCAGACAAGGAATTCACTGCCAAGAAGGTAGAACTTGTGGAAAGGAAGACGATCGAACATCTCCTAAAAAAGCCGTGTTTCATTGATTCAGATGGTCGTCCACGTGCGGCATCTATTTTGCTGGATTACGTGCCTTCATATAAGTCTTTCCAAAAAGGACCCACTGTAAAACACTTCAGACAGGAGGAGATTACGGTCGTGCGCCCTGGGAAGGATCAAGAGGATATCATTCAAGCGGTCCCCGTGATGGTTAAAAGAGGAGTGCAGGTACCTCAGCTTGTGTCACCCCTCAGTAATCCCGAATTTGTTCCCTCCCTCGAGTCTTCAGAAGTTGGTCTTCCAATCATTCGGTTCCTGTCTGTCTTTGACCTCGATCCCAAACCAACCGAAGAAATGCTGATCCAGAAACGATCAATCAACATCTCGACCGTGCTTGGGGCGTCTGCCCCAGAGATGTCCGGGACTTCTCCCCCTACTTCTCTTCTTGCTCCTCCCCCTGGATTTTCTCAAGGAGAGGATGTCATGGGGAAGAAAAGGAAGAGAGGAAAGGAGCAGAACGATGACGTCAGCAGATAGGATGGGTCATCTCCACCTCGACTTCCAAAGGCTAAGGCCCCAAAAAAGGTAAAGAGCAAGGATGATCGAGCTCTTCAGAAGGCCACAGGTCAAGTTGCTCAAAGACGTACGCATCAAGATGACTTGAAACAGCCGTGGAGCTGTACTTTTCTTCTTGAGAACCGATCGATCGATGAAGGAGACTCGGTCTATAAGAGTGGAAAAGGAGTTCGAGGTGGACAAGTGGCCGAAGCAGTTGGAAAGGCTCTTCTCCTTCCAGAAGACATGAAGGTCTGGCAGGAGAAGAGGTCCAAGCATATGCTGGAGAACTTAAAGCGCGACTTGATTCTGGTGAGTTTTAAAGCTTTGTATTCAAACGTCTCATTATACATGTTGAATGAATTATTTAAATATACGTATATATTTCACTTGATCTTATTCTTTATTATTATTATTATTTTTTTTTTTAGGCTGTGCAAGGTATATTTGAGGCTGGCGACCGACTTTTGGAGACCGAACGTCGCCTCAACCAGTTTAAAGAAGAAATCAAACGTCTCAAGGATTTCGAGAAGTCAGCCTCTGAAAAAATTCGTGCTGCCGAGAGCGCCCAAAAGAGTGCTGAGGCCGGCTTGCTAAATTTGCAGAATCAGGTGACCGAGCTTCAGAGAAAACTAGACTGGGAGTACAAATCTGCTTCTCAAGTTCGAGTTGAGAATGGCCAGCTTAAAGACGCTCTAACCGAGGCTGAGGCGAAGGTTCAAAAAGCTGATGAGGGGGCCCAGGGTTATTATGATCAAGGCTTCAGTGAGGCGACCGACTCCTTACTGACACAACTCAAGGATGAGTGCAACAAATATTTCATCCAAGGATGGCATAAAGCACTTGACAGGGCTGGGGTTGATGATGATTCTGAGCTATATGATGTGGCGTGGAGACATAAACCCTTCGGGGCTCTTGTGCCAGAGGAGCGTAATGAGTTGGAGGCCGGAGAAGATGCCACCGAAGACCCAACGGTTCCTGGATCCCATGAAGCCTTGAATGAGCCCGTATTGGCCGATGACCCTGAGGTAACCGAAGGTCTACCTAACGATCAAATGCAGATGGCTGAATTTCAAGAAGGGGAAGATGGTTCGGACACTGAGGAAAACATTGACGTGATAGATTAGTTTGACATAACAACTTTCATACTTATTTTGTATTCCCCGTTTCCTTTGTAAGAAGGGGGGAATAATACAATTTGTTTTTGGGTTCCCCGTTTCCTTCATAAGAAGGGGGGGAAAGTATATATTTTGTTTTTTTTATGACTAGCGCCTTTGTCTGAATTTCATATTTGTATGATCATGCTTTTGATTTAATTTATATCTTGCATACCGGATGGGTATTTGGGAATCGTTTAAATTTACCGAAGTTCAAGTTGGTTTCCAGTTTTAACTTGCCCGTCTTCCGGGACCTTAGCACTTAGGAACCCTTAAGTTGACCGAAGCCTAAGTCAAGTTTTATTTTTTAACTTGCCCGTCTTCCGGGACCTTAGCACTTAGGAACCCTTAGGTTGACCGAAGCCTAAGTCAAGTTTGTTTTTTAACTTACCCGTCTTCTGGGACCTTAGCACTTAGGAACCCTTAGGTTGACCGAAACCTAAGTCAAGTTTGTATTTTAACTTGCCCGTCTTCCGGGACCTTAGCACTTAGGAACCCTTAGGTTGACCGAAGCTTAAGTCAAGTTTTATTTTTTGACTTGCCCGTCTTCCGGGACCTTAGCACTTAGGAACCCTTAGGTTGACCGAAGCAAAAGTCAAGTTTGTTTTTTAACTTGCCCGTCTTCCGGGACCTTAGCACTTAGGAACCCTTAGGTTGACCGAAATCTAAGTCAAGTTTTATGTGGAGAGATGAGAAGATAAAATTGTATAAATGAGAACGGATTTACCGTGGTTCGGCCAAAGGGGCCTACGTCCACTTAGACTTGTCTTATTTATCGTAGATAGGCATTCTCAATTACATTCAGGAGTCTGCTACTTCATATACATCAATCCTTATATATATCCCCCCCTTTTTCCTCTCTTTTTGAAGGAAGGGAGAAAAAAGGAGAAGACTTAATGAAAATATTTCCGGAGATTGCTGACATTCCATGGTCATGGTAGGGGTATGGAATTTAAATCCTCAAGATGATAAGCTCCTACTCCGATTACTGATCGGACTCGGTATGGTCCTTCCCAATTGGGCCCCAGCTTGCCATCAGTGGGGTTCTTAGTGTTACCCAAAACCTTTCTGAGGACCAGGTTACCTTGTTGGAAGGATCTTGGTCGTATGTTTTTATTGTATCCCTTCTTCAATTGTTGTTGGTAGGAGGCTAGTCTGATCATTGCTTGTTCTCTTCTTTCTTCTAGCAGGTCTAGAGCTTGGGACTCAGCCAGATTGTTTCTCGTTGGTTCCCACTCTGAAATCCTGAGGGTGGGAAGGCCGATCTCTAGTGGGATGACTGCTTCCGAGCCATATGCTAGTGAGAATGGAGTTTCTCCCGTTGATCTCCTTGGCGTGGTTCTGAAGGTCCATAGGACATTAGGTAATTCTTCTATCCATCTTCCCTTAGCATCCTCCAACCTCTTCTTGATCCCATCTAATACGGTTTTGTTTGAGGCTTCGGCTTGACAATTGCTTTGGGGATACGCCGGAGAACTGTAAACATTTCTTATACCAAGTTCTGAGCAATACTTCATGAAAGGTTTACTGGTGAACTGTGTCCCATTATCGGAGATGATAGTCTTAGGTATTCCAAACCTGGTTATGATGTTCTTCCAGATGAATCTAATTGAATCTTTATCTCTGATGTTTGCTAACGGTTCGGCCTCAACCCACTTTGTGAAATAATTCGTAGCTACGATAAGCCAACGTCGATTCCCCGTTGCCCTAGGGAGCGGACCGACTAAATCCATGCCCCATTGTGCGAATGGCCATGGATTTACCAGTGGTAAGAGTTCGGCGGCTGGTTGGTGGACTGAATGTGAGAACCTCTGACATTTGTCGCACTTTTTGACGTAAGTCACAGCATCCTTTTGCATGTAGGGCCACCAATATCCTTGGGTAAGGGCTCGGTGCGCCAGAGATCTTCCCCCTGTGTGACTTCCACAGATGCCTTCATGTATATCGAATAGTAAATCTTCAACAATGTCAAGATGGACGCACAAAAGATAGGGTCCTGAAAAGGATCGTTTGTAGAGCTTCGAGTCTTTTGATAACCAGAATCTCACAGCTTTCCTTCTGACAATCTCGGCTTCTTTTTTCTGTTCTGGTAGGACACCTTCTTTGAGGTAACGGATGTAGGGATCCATCCAACATGGACCGACCGTAATGGCATGGATGTGGCAGGTAGGCACGGTAATGCTGGGAGTTGCAAGGGTCTCAATTGGTATGAACCGTTTGAAATCAGCGTTGAGAACAGATGCCAATGTTGCCAATGCGTCCGCATGACTATTCATATTTCGGCCGATCTGCTCAACTTTGACCACTTGGAAATTGGTCATGGTTTGTTGAACTTTCAACAAATAGGCCGCCATGCGCTCATCTCGAGCCATATATTCTCCGTTGATCTGACTTGTTACCAGCAATGAATCACAATGAACAATCAGTTGTTGGGCTCCCAGCGTTTTTGCCGAATTCAATTTGGCCAGGACCGCTTCATATTCAGCTTCGTTGTTGGATGTTTTGAAATCAAGGCGAATCGATTGTTCGATAACCGTCTCGTCTGGCGTAATTATGACAACCCCAGTTCCCGATCCCCTGGCATTTGAAGCCCCGTCCACGTATATTTTCCACCAGCCCGAGCTCTCGGGTGTATCTTCTGGGAACGTTGTCTTGTTTAGATCCTCTGGTTCTGTAGTTGGTGTGAATTCGGCAACGAAATCGGCCAATATCTGCCCCTTTATGGTGGTCCTTGGCAAATATTTTACGTCTAAGGTGCCAATCTTCGCACCCCATTTCCAAATCCGACCAGTAAAGTCCGCCTTTTGAAACATAGTTTGTACCAGGTATTGCGTTACAACGTAGATGGTGTGAGCTTGGAAATACTGAGGTAATTTCTTTGCTGCTGCGATCAATGCCAAACCGACCTTCTCTAGGGGGGGATAGCGCGATTCTGCCTCCGTCATGGTCTTGCTTGCATAGTACATCGGACATTGGATGGTGTCTTTAATTCGAATCAATACGGCACTTACAGCCCGTTCGGACACGGCCAAATACAGAAAGAGAGGTTCTCCTGGCGTTGGGCTTGACAAGAGTAAAGAGGAAGAGAGGTATTTCTTTAAGTCCTCAAAAGCTGATATACAACTGTCGTCCCATTTAAAGTTAGTACCCTTTTTTAGGAGCTGGAAAAATGGTTGGCATCGATCGGCTGATCTGGATATGAACCTATTTAAGGCCGCGGTCATCCCTGTTAATCGTTGGACGTCCTTGTGAGTTCGCGGTGCTTTTAGCTCTTGGATGGCCTTGATTTGATCTGGGTTTACTTCAATACCTCTATGTGACACCATAAAACCTAGGAATTTCCCAGAACCGACTCCAAATACGCATTTCGAAGCGTTCAATCGTAGCTTATGCAATCTCAATATCCGGAATGTCTTTGTCAAGTCTTCCAAGTGATTTTGTGACAACTTACTTTTTACGACCATGTCATCAATGTAAATTTCCATCGTTTTTCCTATCTGATCTTTGAACATTTTGGTGACCATTCGTTGATAAGTGGCGCCAGCGTTCTTTAGGCCGAACGGCATTACCTTGTAGCAATAAATTCCCAGTGGAGTGATGAAGGCAGTCTTCTCACGGTCCTCTGGCGACAAAGCGATTTGATGGTATCCTTGAAATGCATCTAGAAAACTCATTCGGTCATGTCCGGATGTTGCATCTACTAGTTGATCAATCTTCGGCAGAGGGAATGGGTCTTTTGGGCATGCTTGATTTAGGTTTGTAAAGTCCACGCACACCCTCCACTTCCCGTTTTTCTTCTTTACGACCATAGTGTTAGAGAGCCACGTGGGATAATGTAACTCCTTTATTGCCCTGCATGTAGTAATTTTTCTACTTCCTTCTATACTGCTTCCGCATGCACTGGGGCCGATTTTCTTGCCTTCTGTTGCACTGGTTTGGAGTGAGGGTCTACGTTTAGTCGATGCTGAATGTATTCGGGATCTACTCCCGGCACGTCGTATGGATCCCAGGCAAATACATCAATGTTGTTTGTGAGAAAACTCACTAGTTCAGTTCGGTCTTCAAAGTTCAGATCCTGACCGATCTTAAAATACTTCTCTGGATCAGAGGGAAAAGTCACTGTCTCTAATTCTTCGCCTGGTTCGTATGTTTCATTTGACTTTTCCGTGCATGTGTGCTCGATACCCTTTAGCTGCTATAAGCCTTTGGAACATTCTGCCACTATTTTCCCTTTCTGCTTTGACTCTGAGGTATTCTGCTTGATGGCGGCCATGACGCATTGTTTGGAAGCCACTTGATCACCTTTAATCTCCATTATCCCGAAATCCGTTGGAAAACGGAACTTCTGGTGAAGAGAGGAGGGTACGACCTTTAATCTATGTAACCATCTTCGGCCCATAATTGCCGTGTAAGGTGATGGTACGTCTATCACCAGAAATTCAGTATCTAAGCTGATCAGTCCCGTGTGAACGGTCATTGTAATCTGGCCCACTGGTCGAATACTTTCCCCAGAGAATCCAAACAATGGTGCATCATAGGGGTGGAGGTCGGATTGTTTGAGTCCGAGCCCGTGGAATAAATCTGGGTACATTATCTCAGAACAGCTGCCTTGGTCTATCAATACACGCTTGACATCTGAATCTCCAATCCTTAGTTTGACTACTAATGGATTGTCATGTGGAGTTTGCACATCTCTTAAATCTTCGTCCGAGAAGAATAGAAGTTTCTCATTGTTTGGGAAGTCAGTTCTTGGTTTTTTGGATATCACCGATCCTTCTGCAACTTGAAAGACCTCTTGAAGATGTTGAGCTTTCTTCAAATCAGATCTCAGTCGATCGTATGATTGCCCTTTTGGCCGAGATGTGTGGATCATTTCTATAATCCGGGCTGCGGGCTTGGCGTTATGAACGGCCGTTGGTCCTTCAGGGTAGCGTTGTCTTTGATCCCCCCCTATGTAACGACGCAGATGTCCCGCCTTGGCCAATTCTTCCAAATGTTGTTTCAGTGAATAACATCTTTCGGTCATATGACCCTTCTCTCGGTGATAGGAACAAAACTTGTTAGGATCTCGCTTGGATGGATCGCCTCCCAGAAGGGTCGGCCAAATGAAAAACGGTTTGTTTTTTATTGCAGCTAGGATTTGGTATATTGGTACATTAAAAACCGTATACACTCTGCCTAATTCCCTTGGTTGTGGAAAACGGGTAGAATTTCTTGGTGGTGGTTTGGCTCTCTTTGGCTCCGTGTTGGCGGTCTTTCTTGGGGGTCGATTCGGCGCAGATGTTACCCTTGTTCTTGCTCGGTCTTCTTCCACTCGTACGTATTGTTGGATCCGTGACATGAGGTTCCTCATATTTTTAGCTGGTCTTTTGGAGAGGCTGTGTCTTAGTTCGGATTCCGGATCTAGACCCTGTTTGAAGGCTGTAATGGCCATATCTTCCGTTCCACCATCTACCTCGTTGTACACTTCCCAGTACCTTGAGGAATAATCTTCAGTGATTCCGAGTCTTTCATTCTCATGGACATCAAGGAATCGAATTCTTTTGGTTTTCGGCTGTTGGTTATGAACCGGGAAACAAATGCCTCAGCCAATTCATCCCACGAATGAATCGAGGAATGTTGCATGCGATTGAACCATCTGAGGGACATCAGTCTCAGGCTTGAAGGAAACATTGGGCACATTAAGGCATCGTTACGGAGGTGCAACGCCATGCTTTGTCTGAAGTGGCTGATATGTCCGATAGGATCGGTCCTGCCGTCATACATCACGTAGTTCGGGGGGGAAAACTATCCTGGCAGACGTGCTCTTTCTATTTCTTTTGAAAAAGGGGAGTGTGATATTTGGTGGAGGGCTTTCCATACTGTCTCCTGTTCCCTCCTTTCCCTATATGGTTGTCTTGCCATCGAGGGGGATTCGGACCAATTGCCCCTTGATCCTCCTCTATACGAACTTCTTCCCCCTTTATTTCTCCCATCCGAACTTTCTTCTTCCTCGGTTTCCCCGACCGACGCACTCGAACTGTCAGATGACAGGGATCTTTCGGGCCTGATTATAGTTTTTGGCTTGCTGGAGTGCTGTGATCTCCTGGGGTTTTTATTTTTCTTTAACTTTTTCTTCAATTCAAGGACTTGTTGTTTTAATGCCTCCACAGTATCCTCGTTTCCCTGTTCCCAGGTTTGGTCGCTGGTCGAGTTGCTACTTTTTGGTTCTATCACTCTGTTTCTTCGGTTCGTCCGAGAACGCCTACGATATCCGTGGGACGGTTCAGGCTTTTGTTCGTTCCTGATTTCCGACCTTACGATTACTCTTCGGAGTGCCCTTTCTGAAGGTGTACCTTCGAGCCATCTCTTATCGTTGTTGGAAGAGAGATCGGTCTCCAGTATGGGATCCTCACCTTTCGGATTTATCATTGGGTTCTTCCCTCGACCCGAATACACAGTAACCTTTTCGATGTGGCTATTCATTCTTTCTGGAGTTTTCTATCTTTGAAAGTACTTCCCACAGACGGCGCCAATTGTAGTGGGTAAGTTTTTGTGCTACAATTAATTTCTTAAAGTAGTAAGAAGTACTTTTGTCAGACTTTCCAGAAAAAAGATCCTCTATCATTAATGACTACTTTTGACTTTATAATACATCGTGCTTCGTATTCTGTTCCCTCTTCTCAATGTGGGACAGTCTTTTACACAAAAAAGTACAAAACTTCTATAAAAAAGTACAACATTCTATTTGTCTCTTGTTATTCTTTAAACTTCATCTCAAGCTTCTAATATGGGCTTGGGCCGAGCTTTATGTTTTGACCTCTGATGTGGGCTTGGGCCGAACTTTATGTCTCAACTTCTGGTATAGGCCTGGACCGAGCTTTGCGTCACAATCTTCTGGTATGGGCTATTCCTTTTATGGGCCTATTTCACATCCTAATTTCCCCACCTCCAATTGTTTAGTTAAACTCTAATAGCAAAGGCCACACTTTTTTTTTTTTTCTATCCTAATCTTTAACCCAATTTAAAAAAGTTTCCCGACCAAACTTTAAAAGTGCTCAGTTAATCCCTTAATTTGAGTGAATTGCTACGACGTCTTCGTGCTGTTTAAATTGCTTCTAATTTGAATGGAAAGATTGAAATAAAAAACAACATTCTGAGCCTTGATTTAGTGTTAGCCATGGCTTTGGGTTGGTCAACCGACTTGTAGACTAAGATTGACCTATGACCAATTTCATGACCAAATTATCTATGCTACACGGCTACACCACAGAAGCACCAAATTCTTCAAGTACCCTGCTACACCAACATGTTCAGCACAAAGAATACATAGGAGCAACCACTCTAACACTAAAGGAGACTTTAAAAATTGTAAAAATACACTTGCTATTATCGAAAAACAAAAGAAAACCCATTTGAAATAGCCATGGGCATAGCGTAGAACCTTTTGCCACAAAAGGCTCATATGCAACAAAAATATTTGAAACAAACCATTTCAAAAAGAAAACCCAGAAATTAAATACAATCTCTGATAAAAAAGAAAAGAGAAAAAAGAGATCAACCCCACAGTTTTGAATCCAAAAACAGACCAACCCACTTTACTAATCCAACGGTTGCACTCCACAACTGCCAAGACTGACCACCTCAAGTGCTTTAAGAGATCCATTAATGGCGACCAAGGTCAGAAACCCATAATGAAATTGAAGCCCTAAACCCCGGTTGCAATGAAGAAGAAGAATTTCTGGCAAAATATATCAACCAAGTTAAGCTTCCTTTGCGTCAAAAAGTTCATTCTTTCTCTCATATGGCAGCAAAATTCAACTAAGTCTCTACTGGATTTTCCTTCTTCTCTTAGGCTCCGTTTGTTTCGACTGAAAACGTTTTCCGTAAAACGTTTTCAGCATTTGCAGACGTTTGTTTCAACGTAAAATGAAAGTCAATGGAAATCATTTGTAAGTTGACTGGAAAATTCTTCAGAAAAATTAGGAAAACGGTTTACGGAAAAATTTTCCGTAAACCATTTTCCAAAAATTTCACGCCTATGCTCTTTCACTCTCTTCTCTCTTTCTGCTCTCTTTTTCTGCTCTTCCAGCCACCCCGAGCCACCCTAAGCCGGCCTTTCCTCGCACAAACCCCCCCACCTTGAGCCGATCTCGCTCTCGCACCCGATCTGGAGATCTCACCATCGCCGATCTGGAGATCGCAAACCGTGACCCACCGCCTCTCGCAACCGTGACCCACCTCGAGCCGGTCTCTCTCTCTCACACCCTGGAGATCGCACCGTCGCCGATCTGGAGATCGCAAGCCATGACCCACCGCCTCTCGCAAGCCGTGACCCACCTCGAGTCGGTCTCTCTCTCGCACCCTGGAGATCGCACCGTCGCCGATCTGGAGATCGCAAGCCGTGACCCACCGCCTCTCGCAAGCCGTGACCCACCTCGAGCCGGTCTCTCTCTCGCACCCGATCTGGTTCTCAGTCTATCCTCCCCGCTGGCTTTGATCTAAGCCCTCCTTTTTTTTTTTTTTTTTTTTTTTTTTTTTTTTTTTTTCTTGTTAACGATTTGTGGGTTTGTGGCTTTACTTTGCTGTTATTGTGGTGGGTTTGTGGTGATTTTACGGTGGTCTACGGTGGAATTATGGTGGTTTGCGGTGGATTATGGTGTGATTGCAGTGGTTTCTGATTGTGTTTTTTTTCTTCATTTTACGTCGCGCCAAACATCGTAAAATATTTTCAGAAGCATTTTCCAAAATGCAAACAAACACAGGAAAAACAAATATTTTGATGTAAATCATTTGCATTTACAAACATTTTACGGTGGAGAATATTTTACGTCGAAACAAACGGAGCCTCATACCCAATAAAGATCCTTATTGACCCAGCTCACTAATGGCCTCAATGCTGAATGCAAGAAGCTTAGACGACGCTACGGTGATTGATGACAATGATATACTTTGGTTAACAGGGTTTGAGAATGTAGGAGGCAAGTTTGAGAAAAAACAATGGGTTTAGAATTAAGGAAGACAAATAGTCGGGTTACTCGGGTATAGAACAAACATAAATAAACACTACAAAATAAAATATAAAAAAACAATGAAAAAATGTAAAATGGTGAAGGTTTAAAAGTTAATGTGTCAAAATTTCAAGAAAAAAAAATCAAAAAAGTTTTACTTTTACATTATAATATTGATTTGTAATTTGACTTTTTTTAATTATTTTTTTTTTTTTGGTGCTGGTGGGACATAAGAATTTCCGTCCAATTGGAGCCTAATGCCGTAACGTAC
>BKZX01029367.1:0-15060 GCA_014362285.1 Fagus crenata
ATTTGTTAATTGTGTAATACTTTGTGGTATGGTTCTTTGTGAAAATGCAACTCTAAATATGGACACGTGTCATCATATGAGCAACTCACTGTTTATTTTCATGGATGTTTAACGGTTTATATATAAAACAATACTACAGGTGGTTAAGTGTTACATTCAAAACTTCAAGGGAATTCTGTGTTTTAAAAATAAACTATAGGGTGCTTTTGTAAGACTTGTTTGTTTGTGTAGGATTGTACATCATTTGTTTATTTTCTCCTCTAATTGGACTATTTCTTGAAGGTGGGAAAGTGAATGAGGTTCCTGTTATAAGAATATATGGATCTACACCGAATGGTCAAAAGACTTGCTTGCATATCCATAAAGTAAGATTATTCATGTTATATATATCTAGGTTCTCATAGAATGTTATCAAAAAACTTAGACTAGTCTATGTTGTCCTTAAGCAATATTCAAAATAGGCATATCAAAGTTTATTTAGTTAAAAAGAGCTTCCTAAATAATTTTGCACTTGTAAGTTGGTTATGTGGAGAAAAACAAATACTAAGGAAATGAATTTTATTCTTCTCCTTTTGTTTTATTGAGACAGTTGTGGGAAAATTAGGACATACTTTTTCTAGTTTAATCTCAACTTTCTATCCAAGTCCCACCTACTTTGAAGAAAAGTTTGAAGATGATCCTTTTACAAGCTTTGTTTGACTGGATGGCAGTATTACCCTGTCATCCCTATTATACTTAGTTATTTTATTGACTACTATTACTTTCTTGATGTTGTAGCCATCTAAGTACACACCTTGTGTACTAGAAGGTATTCTATTTTATTCAATAAATTTCTTTACTTGTAAAAAAAAATTCAAATTCCTCTTTTAATTTTGCTTCTCTTTTCAATTACACACTGGAAAGAATATAAATTTAAAGACTATCTTCTTTTCCATTTTCTGGTGGTGAATCAATCATAGTGATAAGCAAACTTTACTTTTATCGCACATGTATAATTTGTAACTGAAACAAATATCTTTGAATTAACAAAGATTGAATGTTATGTAAAGCAATGATTTAAGTGTAGCAAATATTAGTACTCTATCCATATGAAAAGTTTTTGCCAAATTTACTCTTTTCTTTCTCTTTATTAGTATATTATGTTTCTGAACTAAGTTATCCATCCTCTTTCTGTAGGTTTTACCCTATTTATATGTGCCATGTGCAAATATATCGCTTCAACCACACAAGGAAGGTAGATAACATTTTTGGAATTAAAAATTTGGCAAAAAAAAATGGATTTATCTCGCCAATCCTAGTTAGTTAAGATGAAGTTTTGTTTTTGAGTTGATATTGTAGATTCGCATTTTATTTATTTATATATATATATATATATATATACACTTGATATACTTATCAAATATATATATATATATATACTTGATATAATTTTTTGTTCCATCCTAATGCAAAATTTAGTTGGCCTATGTCCTAATGTTAAGGTGTGTTGTGGCTTTTTTGTTTGGTTTTCTTCTCTATCTATGCTTTATATATGATTTCTACTTTAAATTGCAGAGTTAATCCGTCTACTTGTTCATTTGCATAGGTGATGCACACACACAAGCTGTATTTTTGGCTCTTGAGAAAGCTCTAAAGGTATGTTTGGTTGAAACAGGTTTTGTTTTGATCTTTGTGTTGGATGCTATTTGTTTTTTTTGGAATTTGTCCTTTGCATTGCTGATCTTGTAAATATCACTTAAATGGATTTTACTCTAAACTCTTACAGCTTAAAGGTAATGTTGGTTCAAAGCGACAACATGTACAAGGTTGCAGCCTTGTCCGAGCAAGGAAATTTTATGGTTACCATTCATCTGAAGAGCTTTTTGTGAAAATATATCTGTATCCAAATATTATGCCATGTATCTTATAGTTCTCTTGTATGCTAACAATACTCTAGGAGCATGTTTATTGAACACCTTGACAAAGATCTAGATATTATCCACATGATGTCTCCCGTGCTGCCAATCTTCTTTTGGTACTCTTCCTGAACCTTTGTCTGATGCTCAGTTGTTTGGAATCTTTTTGCGGTTCTTCTTCTTCTTATTATTATTATTCATATATTGCTTTATTTATGTTTGTTCCAATAATAGAGCTTTTTTCCTTTGCTGCTTATTTGGTTTTTTCCTAATCTATTATGGAATTTAATGTACTTTACAGAATCGTTTATTTAAAAGGTATAGTTGTACACTTAAGGTCTATGTTGTAGATGATTTTTGTTAATAAATATAGGATGTGATCCTTCATGGTTCCTACACATGATATGGAGTACTTTCAAAAAGAATTTGATCCTTGTTATCTCTCTCTGTCTCCCTTTTCTTTTTTGAATTTTGAGAGTGATGTATATATTACTGCCATCCTTTCAAAAGTTGCAACAAATTGGTTGGTATTTTCTGTGGCTTTTGCAAGTTAGATTAAGAAAAATATTAGTTTGTAGAAGTTTTTGTCACCCAAGCATCTATGTTTCTTAGCTAGGTGCTAAAACATATCTCTGGATAATATATCTGTTCAGTGTTCGTCACTCAAACGCATCACTGATTTTACTGTTGAGACATTGTCACCTAAGTTTGGTTGATCTTTCTTTCTGGCCTTAAATTTGATTAAGAATTAGGTGATTTTTATGTAGATTCATCTATTTATTTTCATTTTGCAGATATGTGAGAATGCCTGCTTTTTAAAATAGTAATACTTGCTTTTCAGGGTGGCACAGTTCTTGATAGAAGCTTACAGCCCCATGAATCACATATTCCCTTATACTCCAATTTATGGTAAATATGTCCCTACATTTGGATCATTGAATTGGACTTGTATTTGGGGGGGATGTTTAATAAATATGAAAAAATTTGTTCCCAAATGAATTAGTGGTTTGTTAGATGCTTACAATATTGTTATTTTATCTTGAAGAATGCTAGCATAGTTACCCACTAGGCAATTGGCACTAAAGAATGGGTGGGTTGGCCACATGTGCACAATTGAGACCCACCAGTTTTGTGCTCATCACTAGAAATGTGGCCGACTCACAATTGAGATTCATTTCTTGTGGAATGTTTGAACACTTCAATTCATTTTCTTTATCTGTGTTTCCCTTAGCATTTTTAAATATCCTAGATTTTCTTTTTGTTAGATTGACTATAACTTGTATGGGATGGGCCATATGCATTTATCAAAGATGAAGTTCCGTCATCCAATAGCGAACACTTTCTCACCAAGGAAATTTGATTGTATTGGTCTGCAAAACCAGAAAATGGATAAGTTGACTTGCATGGCTAATGATTTCCAGGGTATTTTTTCCTCTTTTTTCTGAACTAGATGCTCATAATTATGTGATAATCGTTAATGATGTGTGATTGTTTACATTAGGTAGACCCAAATTGTGATGCATCTTTAAGTTCACCAATTTGGATATCTTCGACAATTCCAGCTGATTGGATATGGCAATTTCCTAGTGAATTCGTGGCTTCCTCACATCAGGATGTTTGTTGCGTTAAACGTCAAAGTGTCTGTGAACTTGAGGGGGATGCTTCCATAGATGGTTTGTTTGACTTCACAGTTATATTGCATACATTTTTGTGTACTCTCTTCATAGCTCAATTTTAGAATATTTCCTCATTTGGGTTTTGCAGATATTCTTAACCAGCAGTTTAAAAATTATTCATCCCTTTCACAAACCCATTCGGAAGTGAAAATGGTTCAGTCACTTGTACCAATTTGGGAGGTTTGTCTTAGTCGCATCCTTTTGCTGTTTTTTACACATCTGTTGACATTTTATATTGTTTGGTCATTCATTTGGTGAATTTCTCCGTGGTCTTTTAGGAGGAGTATGAAAGGACTGGAATGCGTGATGTGGCAATGCCTTCTGATCCTAGCAAACCACTTCCAAATGACGATCTTAGAACACTTTCACTAGGTCTTGAATTTGAGAGGAAACTTATTGAATTGTGTGGTGCAACAGAAAACACTTTGGCTCTAAATCCACTTGAGAAAAATGTGAAGTTACTGCAATCAATGACATCAGCAACTGATGAGGGAAATTTGGTTGGAATTGGACACACTAACCCTGACAATAGAGATGGAGAATTGTTGAAGTATTCTAAAGAAAAAGATATAATGGGATCTTTGTCACCACAAGGTTCAATACGCGAAGAAGAAATACCCACTAAAGGGAGGGATACAAGTATTAAACCATTGTCTATTGACGAAATACGGACATCGACAATTATTGAAACATTAGATCCAAAGGTAATTCATCATGAGTTTGCATGTTTATCATCTTGGATGTCTGGGCCTTTTCACTCTGAAGCATAACATTTCTGTTCACCATGTGACCTTATGGGGTCCTTGGCTATTTGATGGTATTGGACATGAATGTTGCAATACAATCTTTATTGCCTTTTGGTTTTTCTAAGTGTTTCTTTTACCCCCCTCTCTTGCTTTTGGATTGAGATATTTAGAATTCATGTAATTGTACAACAATGGTTTTGTTTGTTTAGTGACATAGTGTACACCTTTTACTGGATTTCTCTTATGCGTTCTTAAAATCCATGTATTGTATTCAGGCTACAGATGAGGAAGCCCTTGGTCTTCTAAGGTGGCTTGCCAAGTATTAGGCTGGTGAAGATATAAATTCTAATGATGAACTTGTTCGTGAGACCATTCTGAGTCCTTTGTTGCCTGCAACTACCATTGATAAGGTGCTAGAGAAGGCTAATATGGATTATGAGAGTGAGTCTCAGAAGGAGTGTCAAGACATTCTTGATTCAATTGATGACTTGAGTGACTTTGAGGGTCTGAAGGAAGGAGCTTCTCATTGCTCTGATCAGAACCATTCTTCTATTAGTTCATTAGAGAAAATGATTCCACAAATTGATGGCTCTGCAGATGATTTGTTCTTAGTTCCTTGTGCTGGATCAACGGAAAAATCATCCGAAATAGAGATGAAGAGTGAATTTGAAGGGTCTTCAGAGTGCCAGTCGTTGCAGGATGTTGGTGCAAGGCTCACCAATAAGCACAAAAGAAAGCAATCTATATGGGGTTCATTACCATTTTCCATGATGCAAAAGGTGAAAAATGACTCAGAGCCTGTTGGTTTCCACACAATTGATGCATGTGTCCGTGAAACTAAAGATCCTATAAATACAAGTTTTTTGTCTGGTAATGTGGCAGGCAATTGTGCAGGAAGGTTTATGAAAAATGCAGATACAGATGTTCATGATCTAAAGGAATCATGTACTTTGGTTGGATGCTCTGTGCGAGACTTGATGAGGAGAAAGCGATCCTACCGAGTTGAACCACTTGATGATGGGTCTGGCAGGACTAAAAAGGCGCTTTTGGAAGGGGAGCAAAGAGAAGGCCTACTTCTTGGCCATAAACAATTAAATGATGAGCTTGACAAAAACCCTATTGAGTCTCTCAATTTGAGGCAATCTCTTGCAGGTCAACAAACAAATTTCCAGGAGGCTTATGAGGTTAAAGCGGCACATTCAGATTCTTCCATGTATGGTAAACTGCCTCTTTTGTACAGCAGTGACAGCTTGTCATAGGCTAGTAGGTTGAAAGATGGAAATTTTGGTTCTCATGAAAAAGTCGGTGATGAGGCCAGAATAGGAGCTATCACTGGAGCTGTGGATTTCACAGTAACAGGTCCTTCTCAAATGCATACAGGACCATGGATTTGTAAACCCAAGACTATAGATTCTGCAGCTTCCATGGGCCATCGTGAAATTGACAATGTTAAAGAGTCTGGTTTTGGTGTAACTGCCATAGCTATTGAAAGATTTCAGCAAATAGGTTTTGTTGCTTCAAGCTATTTGCAAACAGGTATGGTTGAATGTGGAGTATCTGGTGCAGATTGTTCCATGTATGAAAGTGGCCATAAAGATGAACCATCTTTGGTGTGGGTACATGATAAATCTTTTGAGAATCTTTTGAGCACTAATGTCACAACCGACTCAATGGGTCTGCAAAATCAGAATTGTAGTGGTGGAAAACAGGTAGGGGATTTTATTTTAGCTAGGTTTGGCAGCTCAGAGACTGTAGTTGTCAACACTCAAGAAAAATGTACGGAACTAATTGGCATGACCTTTTGCAGGAAACCCTCTATAGCAGACTGGACAGATGGGGCATCTAAAAATGCTTCATTTACACTTACTACCTCTAATCCCGAGGAGGACAATTTTGGCGGATCATCAGGTTGCACTTTTAGTTTCTTGATGGCATGCAATACCTCAAATTTTTTTTTCCTACTTGTCTTTTGGTTTAGAAAAGCTCCATTTTTTCATTGTTTCACTCAAACTGCATGACTTATTATTTTCTACTTCTTTTTTTTGGCTGTTTTGGCTTTTTGGTTTGGTGGTGAATGGTATGGGGAGGGACAAAAGGAACTAGGGTGCCAGCAAATTAGGGTTTGTAGATGATACTGGTTATAAGTTATGCCCATTGCATTATTGAATATATTTGTCCTTAATATCAACAGAATTGTTGATCAAACAAGTTCAGGTTTCTATAGGATTTATGTATATAAGTTTGGTGGGTTTCTACCGTGTTTGCCAGTAATCCCATCTTGTGGTTCATGTTTTATAATATTGCTGACCAACTTATAATTTTTTTCTTCTTTTTTTTTTTTTTTTTTTTTTTTTTTTTTTTTGTGGTAAGGGAGAGTTTTGGATGGTTTTCTCCCTTTCTTTGAGGGGGAATGTCGAGAAGAGAAAGAACTCCTGGACAAGCATGCTAGAATTAGTGACTCCAATTCTGATCAAGTTGTCATTGGTGTCCCTACTCACTATCAAAATGATGGCTCTTACTTGTACCTGTTAACGCTCGTATTATCACCTCCTTCTACAGATAGTGTGTATAGATGGCTATTGTGTGATGAGAAAGGTTAGCTAGAACTAGTACATTTATTGAATTTTATTTATGTATTCGTTTAAGTAAATGCACTGGCTTCTTATTAGTTATTTATTGATGTTAAACTTCTGACTTGTTACTATTTGGTTATGGACTTTCAGGTGCTCCTGGAGGGAACAATGTAGCATCAGTGGATTCATCACCTTTGAAAGGTAAATTACTTCAGTATTATTTGTGTTAATTATAGCCTTCCTAAGTTTCATGTGTCCCCCCTAAAATTTAGGACTGAGCAATCATCCTCTTGATGTTGCTGAAAATTTCAAATAGCCACAGCCAAAAAAAGAAGAAGATACAACCAAAGCTCTCTTCAGTTCCTTCTCAGGCTCATTAACTTGCATTTAATTCGATGACAAAGGGAATGTTAAAGGGCTTTCCGAAATTTGAGTGAGATTAGGGGCCTTTCCGATATTCTAACTCGGGTCATGCGGATGTTTGCAATCTACCCTTGTTATTTTGTGGGAAGAACAACATATGCATTTGGAAAAAAGAAACTTCTTATCAATTCTATAACTCTTTGCAAGGTCAGCTAGCAGTTTGATTGGTACACAACGTTTTTTGCCTGATGATTGTGACAAGGATTTGCCTGAATCTGGCTCTGGATCTCATGTGAAGCCTATTTTGGATCATTTGTATCAAGAAAACCCCAAAATCTTCGATCGAGAAATGAGTGCATTTGGTGATGGGGTGATAACAATTATGCAGGGTAAAGGAGGTATTGCAAAAGATAAATCATGCTCTAAATCCACACAAGATATGTCTCAGATTTCAGGACCAGATGGGAAATCGAAGCCTACTCCTCTTAGTCAAAGTGGGTTTCGGGACCCTATAAGTGTTGGTGGTGGACAACAATTGACATTGTTAAGTATAGAGGTATCCGACTACTTTTTTTTTTTTTTAATGTTTTTTTGCAAAACTAGATGTAATTTCTAAATTATTTTTAAAAGATATGTTATCTCAAACCTAAATTTCTATGGGTTTGCATGCTTAATATTTT
Organism: Fagus crenata; assembly: GCA_014362285.1. Taxonomy (NCBI): domain Eukaryota; kingdom Viridiplantae; phylum Streptophyta; class Magnoliopsida; order Fagales; family Fagaceae; genus Fagus; species Fagus crenata. Next base: position 7,934 of record BKZX01029367.1, read on the forward strand.
CCATGATTTTTCAAAAATACTCTTCCATGTTGCTGTACACATAAATATTTAAAATATGACCTTGATATACATTGCATTTGAAGGTTGTTCTTTTTAAGTATGGAGTTCGTACATTCTAATGCTTAGCACTATGATAAGATTTGGTAATTCTTTTACCTAGTATACGTCTAGTGTACTTTGTTTTTGCAATAAAGTTTATTACTTATAAAAAAAAAAAAAAACAAAAAAAAAAAAAGACTTGGTCATTGAGATGATAAATATTTGAGATTATCTTGAATCAGTTTAGTTATAGATAGCACTATCTTACCTTTGCCAACATCAATACTGTCAAATCTACTTGCCCGTAGGTTTTACTGCCTAGATACGAGTTCAAAGGGCTTTCCATTAGAAAGGTTCCCTACGTTATCCAAAAAAAAATACTGTCAAGTCAACTTTTTAGTATTTCAAGATGAGGGAGAGTTAGAGAGAAAAGCTTTGGCTTCTCGGTGATGAATTTCACTACCTCTAATTATAAACTAGTAGTTGCTTATCAAATTATGTTGTCAAATATTTATGATTTAGTTTTTTTTTATTGGTATCACTGATGTGTATCACTAGAGTAAGGAAATTTTCAACACCAAAAAAAATTATTCATAATTAATCTTTCTCTTTCCTCGGGAAATGTATTGGATTATGAATCCAGTGTGGTCTGTCTTGGTATACTGAGACTTATATTGTAGGATGAGATTAGTGTGTGTTCATTAATATGATTAAGAATAATTTCTTTCCCATTTTTGTTGCTTTCTAGAACCAGATAAATAGAATTTTATTTATGCTTGTCATTAATTTTTAGGGCAAATTATCTCTTACAATTCTATGATGGGCAATAGGTTCAAGCAGAATCTAGAGGAGATCTCAGACCTAATCCTCGATTTGATGCCATCAATGTCATAGCTCTTGCTATTCAAAATGATACAGATTCCATTCTTGAAGTTTATGTGCTTTTGCGTAGTAAAATTGAAGCTTTTAAGAGGTATGGATGCTGATAATCACATCGAGATTTCATGTAATTTTTCTTTTTACTGCTTGTTTTGTGTTGAGTGTGACTTGATGTGTTTATATTTTTTGTAATGTGGGCAATTGTTGATGGGGTCTGCAGGTGAAAGATCAATTCATACCTTCTATGGTTCATTTGTGCTAGAAATGTGAATGTAAGATAATGGAATATTAATCCTCTTGGCTAAAATGCATTTGTACCCCTTCAACTTTCACCAGTGCCAATGAACACTAGCTCAAATGGCACTCACTTCTCCCATAAAAATGGGTGAAGGATAAGATCGTGGGTTTACAAGTTACAACCCATTGGGTATATATGTAACTTATCAATTAAAAATAAAATTTCACTTAGGTGAAAATAGATACTTTTGTTTTGTTACCCTCCGGTCAAATTGAGAATGGTGCTATTTAGCCAAACATTTGCATGTTTAATTGTGATTGACAAAATAATAGGGAAACAAGAAAAAATTTCATAAATGTTGGAAAGCGATAAGAAGATAACTTCTTGCACCACAACGAAGTGTGTTTTGTTTGTTGCTTTCTTTCTTTTGAAGGCTAGGGGATTGCTTCAATTTAGTATCTTCCCTGCCTATTCCTTTTGATGAAGAAATGTTTTTTTTTCCTCTCCTTTTAATTCCTTTTCTTTTGCATAATAAAATTATTATCTATTTGTAAAATTAGGTGGAAATTGGGCAATAATAAAGAATATGGAGTGGATACCATACAGCTAATGTTACTTTCTTATGTATCACCCTACATGAATGTTCCTTATATAACATGTGTGGTACTATGCGTGTGTACACTTGTGATTTTTACTAGTTGGTTGCTTTTGGTTTTGATTTATTTTAACCAATCAGTTCATCTGGAAATTACCTTGTTAGGTAAATTAAGGCGGGCTGTTCTTACATGTTTTTCCTTATATTCATAACATTTTAAAACATAAAAATATAATACATGTTTACTTGTTGTGTTGTGCACTTGACTGTTTGCTGCTGCCTCCTGGAATGTTACAGTTGGTTTGGACTACTTTGTGGCCCCATAAACATTGTTGGATGACTTTATTATTTTCTCTGTTATGGAAGATGACATTTCCTTAATTGCTTTCATAATCTCCATTTATTTGCAGGAGTCTAGATGGAACATCTGGCTGCAAAATGTTGGTTTTCTCTAAGGAGAAATACCTATTTAGTCATTTTATGAAGATTGTGTGTTCATCTGACCCAGATATTATAATGGGGTGGGATATTCAAGGTGGTTCTCTTGGATTTTTGGTAGAAAGGGCTTCAATTCTTGGTATAGGTTTACTCAATAACATATCTCGGACACCATCTGAAATTAAGATAGCTGCTGGGGATTTAGATATTCCTGAGAAAGGAAATTTTGATAATTTAATTCCTGAACAGTCAAATACTGATCTTGTCATACTAGAAGATGCCATTATCGAGGATGAATGGGGCCGAACCCATGCCAACGGTGTTCATGTTGGTGGTAGAATTGTCCTGAACATATGGCGATTGATGCGTGGAGAAGTTAAGCTTAAGATGTACACAATTGAAGCAGTAGCCGAAGCTGTGCTGAGGCAAAAAATTCCATCATTTCGTCACAAAGTACTGACAAAATGGTTTTCTAGTGGTCCTGGACGAGGAAGATTTAGATGTATAGAGTATGCTATGGAGAGAGCAAGATTGAACCTTGAGATAATGAACCAACTTGATATGTTAGGATATCAAACTTTGTTAGTTGAGTGATGCATATAGGTCTCTGCATCTTTGGGTTTGGGGTGTGTGTTTTCTGCACGTTAGAGTTCATTATATCAATTTTGCATGCAAAACAATGGGATCATTTAATGAATACTTTTAACATAAACATGAGAATAAAACTTTCAATACAGGACTGACGGAAGTAGTACAGGGTAATGCTGGATGGAACTAAATTTTCAATAATGGTTGTCATGATAGAGAGGGGTGTTTATCCTGCCCTAGCTTGGGTAGAGCTTTGGCTGTGTTAACCAAAGTCTTTCTGATATAGCTAGTTTTGAATTTAAAAAATCAATTATCAAGAATTTGATGGGTTTTCTTTCTTTAAATTTTATTTCCTGCTGGAATAATCTTGATACATGTTTTTGCAGATAAATCGAACATCAGAACTTGCTCGTGTGTTTGGCATTGACTTTTTCTTAGTTCTCTCTCGAGGTTCACAATACTGCGTCGAATCCATGCTTCTAAGATTGGCACATACACAAAATTATCTTGCTATATCCCCAAGAAGTCAACAGGTTGCTTCTCAACCTGCAATGGAATGCCTATCACTTGTGATGGAACCGGAGTCTGGTTTTTATGCAGATCCGATTGTTGTTCTAGATTTTCAGTCTCTCTATCCTTCAATGATAATTGCATACAATCTTTGCTTTTCTACATGCTTTAGAAAAGTTGCTCCTTCAAAGGCAAATACACTTGGGGTTAGTCCATTTTCACCAGATCCATATGTTCTACAGAGTGTGAAAAATGAGATACTTCTTACTTCAAATGGTGTTATGTATGTAACTTCAAAGGTCCGTAAAGGCATAATGCCCCGTTTATTAGAGGAAATATTATCAACTAGAATAATGGTGAAACAAGCTATGAAAAGATTGTCCCCCTCACAGCAAATTCTTCACAGGGTATTTAATGCAAGACAGCTTGCTTTGAAGCTGATATCAAATGTGACATATGGCTATACAGCTACTAGATTTAGTGGTCGCATGCCTTGTGCAGAGCTTGCCGACAGTATTGTTCAATGTGGCCGTAGTACTCTTGAAAAGGCAATTTCATTTGTGAATGCACATGATAAGTGGAAAGCGAAAGTTATTTATGGTGATACTGACAGTTTGTTTGTCCTCCTCAAAGGACGCACGGTCAAAGAGTCTTTTCAAATTGGGAATGAGATTGCATCTACAATCACTGCTATGAATCCAAAACCAGTCACGTTGAAAATGGAGAAAGTTTATCATCCATGCTTCCTCCTTACTAAGAAATGCTATGTTGGTTACAGTTATGAGACCCCAGAACAGACTGCACCTGTGTTTGATGCTAAAGGTATCGAGACAGTACGCAGGGATACATGTGGAGCTGTTGCCAAGACATTGGAGACGTCGTTGAGACACTTTTTTGAACATCAGGACATTTCTGAAGTTAAAGCGTATTTGCAGCGTCAATGCACTCGGATTTTATCTGCCAGGGTTTCTCTTCAGGATTTTGTTTTTGCCAAGTAGGTTCAATTAGGTACCTATTGTACAAGGGGCTCTTCATCTCTCCCACCAGCAACAATTGTGGCCACTAAAGCAATGAGAGCTGATCCTAGGGCAGAACCATGCTATGCAGAGTGAATACCTTATGTTGTAATCCATGGGGAGCCTAGGGCCCGTCTGATTGATATGGTTGTGGATCCATTGGAACTTTTGGCAATGGATTCCCCCTTTAGATTAAATGATTTATATTACATCAACAAACAAATAATCCCGGCTTTGCAGCGGGTATTTGGACTTGTTGGAGCTAACTTGATCTAGTGGTTTATAGAGATGCCTCGTCCAGCCAGGGAAGCCTTTGCTAAACGCCCCTTCTCTGCTCCAAATCCACACCGAACCAGAATTGATTATTACTATCTCTCAAAACATTGTATACTTTGTGGTGAGTTGGTCCAGGCATCAGCCCGTTTATGCAATCAATGTTTGCAAAAGGGAGCTGCTATTGCGACTGCTGTGATTGGAAGAACTTCAAAATTGGAGAGAGAGATGCAACACCTTGCTGCTATATGTCGACATTGTGGAGGCGGTGATTGGGTCGTGGAAAGTGGTGTCAAGTGCACTTCACTAGCATGTTCAGTGTTTTATGAGAGGTGGAAAGTTCAGAAAGAACTACAAAGTCTTTCTTCTGCTGCTGTCGATGAAGGTTTCTACCCGAAATGTATGGTTGAGTGGTTTTGAGCACTAGTCATTCCAAGATGTGCTGTGGAATAGAAAGGAAGATTTGCCCTGTTCCATATTTTCCAATCCACTTATATCTCCTTTGTTTAAGTGGGTTTACTGTTGTACATACCTTTTTCTTTCTTTAGTCTTGTGTTGTAAGTAGTATTTCATGTGTTTTAAGGTAATTAGTCATATGTTGTTGTATAGCAATAAAAAGTCTGAAGCCCAATGTAATCCTCTGTTTTGCTGTGATGTTTTTACCGTGCCTTGCTCATCTATAAAAAGTAATTATGACTGTTTTGATGTCATTTTGGAATGACCTGATTTCAATATGTAAATATTGTGATACTTTGTAAGGGTCTAGGACTCTGGGCACATGCAAGTGGAATGAGGGGATTCTGATCCAAATTCTCTCGTTGGAATGAAAGAACTGGAGTTACCAGACAATATCATTAAACCACAAGATTCTTAGCGCATGACTTTTTGTTAACTAGGTAGTGAAACAAGTATGCCAGAGGCCCGATAGCTTTGGACGATTTAGTATTGTTCTGGAAACTGTTTAAGCTTTCCTTATAATCATATCTCTTTTGTGCATGCAACTCTTAGCACAAACAGAAATCAAAATTCAATTGATGTTAGCTAAAACTTAACTAGAGAAATCTAGTTGATTATTTCTTGAATGTAATACATTTGTAGAGTTGGAATCGCTTATATCTTGGTCAACAAGTGAAAAGTTCTTAGAAATTTTTTTATTTTAATATATATATATACACACACATTTAGACTCGTTCGTATATTAAAATTTATAATTAAAAGCAAAAAAAACTAATTTAAGTGATGGAAATTATCTATATTATCATTACATCTAATTCTTCTCATGTATGGATCTCACTCACTCTAATAGGGATAGAGGTTTTATGGTTATAGATCCCTTTGGGACCACCCTCAAGGCCATTGGGTTGGGTAATTATCCGATTTGTGTAGACAAAGGATTATACAGACTTGTGGAATTAGATGGGACGAAGCCTTGAACACTTGTAAAAAAAAAAAGAAAAAAAAAAAGAAAGAGGAATAGAGCAAAGTAGCAATTATACGAGGTAATACCTCTCTAAGCATATCCTATTATGGCTTTGTGGTTCATCGACATACCTCTCCCATGAGTTAGTTTTTCAGATTCAGTCCTTCCTACTTAAAATTAAAATAAAATAAAGAAGATGAAGGGATGTATCAAATGCACAAGATATCATTATCACCACTCTAAGCAACCATCTCTAATGTGTTTGATAAATTACAATAAACACAATATCATGCCTGGGACAGAGGCATTTGTTGCATATAATGGATGCAAAGAGATAATTCTTATGTGTGAGTAGATTACGAGGATTACAAGGAATAAACTAAAAGGCCAAAAATTAAAGGAAATCTCACATCACATCCCCATAGTATAATATAGTAAGAAAAATGTTAAAGTTTACTATTAATATATTAAAAAAACTATTAGTATCATGTTAATAATACAATAAATAGATCTCTATCCAAAAAAAAAAAATTAATAATAATAATACAATAAATAGATTTTTTAATTTCTTTTTTATTTTGTAATAGTTGTAGTACTCATATAATAATATTCATGATAAATGTTAAGCATACAACTCAATTCATAATTCTTCCCGTCATTTGTAAAGATAGTAAGTTGTGATTAGTGTCACATTATTTTATCAACACTGAATAAAAATCCTTTGTTACATCTTTTGTATTCTACATTATGCTTCACTAATTACAACATATCAGCGAGTTGTGATTGATAGAGCATAAAACCGAACAAAGGATTTGTGAGCCAAAAAAAAAGAAGGAAAAAAAAATTTTGTGTCTGAACTGAATTTATTGGGGTAGTAATAATATTCATTTTTGTTCCCAGTAGAAGAGTTGTAGAACCCCGCAAAAGGGTTTAAGGCTTTAGCTCTCTGCTCATCACCTCCATTTCTGCAGTGTTCAACACTTCTCAGCTCAAAAACCTTAAACCCTTCTCTCTCTCTCTCTCTCTCTCTCTCTCTCTCTCTCAAATGACACAAACCCCATTTTCCCTTCTCCTCCTAAGACGCCTCTCTCTCTCTCCTCCCAAAACCCCAAACCCCCTCTCCCTCTCTCT
>BKZX01029368.1:0-12204 GCA_014362285.1 Fagus crenata
GGCATGTCCGAATCCAGAATCCCAGGTAACAACATTCAGAAACAAACAAAGCAAAGGTGGACTTAGAATTACTGAAAATATCCAAAGAAAAGGATTCCATGACCAGCCGACATCTTGGGCCATGAAAAAGCACCAAAGAAATCAACCAAACACAAAAGGTACGTAAAAGAATAGAGATGAAAATTCTTAAATAATTTAGTAATATAAGCTCGAATTAATGTTGGTGCTAGAGTGTTTTTTGGACCATCAAACGAGCACGCTGTATTCTTATGGACAACATTGACTTGATTGACTCTTCATGTAAACTACTCAATTGACTTTGGACTTGAAGCCAGTGAAGCAGAAAGCAAGACAAATAATATTAACGTATGAACTGACTCAAACCATTCTGTACTTTGACTAACGTGTAAAAAAATAAAATTTATCCATACTTATAAGCATTACAAATTTCACTAGTCCAAGGTGTCATGATCAGATGTTATTTATTTATCTTTATTTTGGAAAAATGACTTGTTATCTTCTGTTTTGGCTATGGTCTTGAAAATGAGATAAAGCATTTTCTGTTATTTGGTTTACATAGAAAATTATTAATTAATATTTCTTATAATTTCAAATAATTATATAAACAAAAATATTCATTCACAAAATAGACTCTAAATATATATGCAATTTATATAGGAGTCTCAAACCGTAAAACATACTCCAAATTCAGAATTTACACTAAAAAAAAAAAAGTGAGAAAGCAATTTATCATTTTAAAAAATAAATAAAAAAATCAACGATGATTAATGGTTGGTCTATAAAGAGAGAGAAAGGGACAAAAAGATAGAAAGAAGTTATCATTTGGAGAGTTTTTTGTGATGTGAAGTATATTCGTAGTAGTCTTTAGTACGCATGCAACTTCTAGAAAACGTTTTTTTTTACTCTATTAGGTTTTATTTTCTACTAGTCGTAAACCCGCCCGATGCGCAAAAACATCTTAATTTTGTGTGTAAAATATAAGAAATTTATTTATAATATAGACCCGTGAACACTTGTAGCATCAACTTTTTGAATAATTTCAATTATCATCAAATTTATGTAATGAAATATATATATATATATATACACACAAAACAAAACAAATCCAATTTGACAATAACACAAAACACACAACTTCAATCACAAAACCAAGGGAAAAAAAAATATCAACCACCACAAAACTACAAACAAAGGTTTAGAGCCCATAAATTCAATAAAAATAAATAAAAATAAAAACTATAATCCTAGTAATATCACAAAATTCACAAATTAAATCAAAGAGCAAAAGAGGGAAAAAAATTGCATCTTTCATATATAAACCACCATAGAAGCACAAGGGTTAAAAAAAATTTTGAGCACAACATCACCGATTGTTGGGGTAGTGTGGGTAGTGGAGAGTTTAAATATGACATTGAGGGTGCAATCAATTGGGAAGGTGAAGAGGTGAGGGAAAACCCAATGGGAGATGAAGAGGCAAAGGGTGGAAAAATCCATGGAAGATGAAGAGTTGAGGGAGATGAAGAGGCAAAGGGAGAGGGGGGGGGTAAGATGACATGGACGTTTGTAGATGAAAAGATTATAACGTGGCGGTATTTGGAGGAGAAATTTTTTTTTTTTTAATTTTATTATTATTTTTTTTTCTCTCAGCTTCGAGTTTTAATTAATATTATAGATTAATAACATAAAACAATTTTACACTGCACTAATAAATACCATAAAATACAAAACATAATTTTCAATAAAATACTACTACCGAAACAAACAAAACTTCAAAATAATTACAGAATATCAAACTCAATCAACCCCATATCCCATCCAGGGGTAATTCTACAATACCTATATGGGTACTTAACCTCTAATAGATAAAATCTCACATCGATGATATCTATCATTATATTACTTAATTGGTACTCTAAATTTTTATTTATTATTTAAATTTAATATATATAAAAAATCATATAGTATCAACATCACATATGATAATATTTATATCATATTTGATAGTACTAAGATACCATACTCACAAAAATAGTGTGAATTATTAAAGAATGACCCCATCTAGATAAGGTGAACGTAGTATCCACGGAATGTCTTGTCTTGTAATTTTCTGGAAATCCGGTCAAAATAACTATGTTTGATTACAGATAGATTAGTGAGAAAATTGCAAAGAAAGAAATTGGAGCAATTTTGTGAAAGGATAAAGTTGACTGTAGTACTAGAGGAATGGGGTGGTGACAAAGATTCCAACTTCCAAGTCTATTTGTACAAACCAAATAAAGCAAGCGCGTATCCATCACTAATATTTTGTCTTTTCATTTGAGGTATGCTGACTCTTTTCTTTTGACTCGGTAATGCACTCCATCCCAAATTCCAATCTACTTCTGCATGGGCTGCGCCATCATCAACTATATGTACGAAAAGACAAAAGTATTACGTTCTAAATTTTTGATATATGTAGATCTAGAAGGAAATATTATTTTGTGTAATGGGACAAAATCTCGGGATTTCTGATCTGGTCTTTAAAAATGTACATTTTTTTTTATAAAAAAATTTAATGTTTATAAATACAATAAAATTTGAAATTTATAACCTCAGCTTTATAATAAGAGTGTTGTTATTTCCAAATCAGACATTGAAATTTCTGCATCATTTGGTGCGAAAATTTCAATGTTTAGTGTAGATTAGTGTAGAAATATTAATAATTGGTGTGAAAATATCATTAACCTATAATAATTGCTCTTTGATTAAGATAACAATGGATTTATAAGGTAAAAGTAAAACTATCAACACAACAAATCATCACAATATTTTCACAATTATTGATGTGAAAATGTTTTATGTGGATGAGATTTGAATTAAGGAGTCAGATCTAAAAGTGACTCATTTTATTTGACTGGTTGGACTGGTTGCATTGCGTTGGACACAATTATACATGGGTTAAGCTTTATGTTGGCGTGATTGCTGTCAAACCAACTTATTATTTCATGAACATGTAACGTAAATAAATATGTATAAAATTAGCCGGTTTATTTGAGGTTGATCACCAAATAATTGGGCTGGGTTGGGTTTTAATTTATCCAACCAATTTGATAAATTGATTTTCTGGAACTCTCTTGTCAAGATTCTCACTGACACAGAATCATCTCCCACAATTTCATTTTTAAACTTGATTTTTTCATTTTTCTTAATTTGCAGTTAGCAAAACAATATTTGCATTGCCCATTTTCATTCTAAAACAATATTTATTTTTCTTGTTTATTCTTTCTTTTTATAGCTATGCCAGCAATCTTCTTTTTCATCATGCACATTGTTCATAACTGATGTAGTACACTACATTCCTTTTGGCTGAAAATTATAAAATTAAAGAATCAAGACTCAAGAACTTAAATACTTGCATCAAATTATCCTTGGAAATTTGGTCTTAGTCTAAAAAAAATATTGGTTAAGGTCAGAGAGGATATGAACCCTGAGGGATAGCTAAACTGGTCCAGTCTTGGGTGTATTAATCCTCAATAGTTACTAGTTCGAGTCCCCTCAAGGCCACCTACTTAAGACAAAGTCTTGCGCTTATCGTGATACATGTGTTAGTAGGATGTTACGTATCCCTTTGGGATTAGTCGATATGCACGTATTTACGGAACACTAGTCTGGACACCTGAGGTTATTAAAAAAAAAAAGGTGAGAGAGGATATGGAAAAAGATAGTGTTGTTAAATATATTTCAGTATTAATGCAAACATTAACCATTTTGATTTTAAAAGGGGGGGGGGGGGGGGGTAATTTCTTGCAAACAAATTTTTTTCTCCAAACCTATTTGTAGGAAAAGGTTAAAAAGAATATGGTGTTGTCAAGTTTAATAAAATATATTTAAGTATTAACACAAACATTGACCATTTTGAATTTTAATAAAATGGTAAAAGGAATTAATTTAAATCTTACTCAAAGAAGAGGAAGAAGAAAGAATTTCATGTCACTCTCTCTTTTTTTGATTGATAATTTTCTACAAACAAAATTATCCTCCAAATTTCAAACCCATTTGGAACGTATTTCTCTAGATCTATTACATATCTTATGTAGATTATTAAAGAATTTATGTTGATCATGTGATTAGAAATACATTGTGAATGCTTTTTGTATTGTCCCATAGCTAAGTTTGAAAAACTTTCCTCCAATTTAAATTTAATTTAGAGGAAAGTTTTGTTCATTTTGTACCAAGTCAAAATGAAATGAAAAAGGAAAAAAAAAAAAACTTTTATTCACTTTTAATTTCTTATGCTTTAAGCAAAGATAAAAAGATGCTTTTATGTCCATGTGTACAAGTCTAGCTATATTTGTGGTGACCAAGCCAAAAAGAAAAACAATAAAGGTATCTTTAATGGTGGGGAATTTAATCTAGGCAAGCTTTGGTCCCTTATGGCCTTTTTTTTTATTTTTATTTTTCAATTTTATTACGGTCTATTGTAAAAAAGTCAATTAACACGATTTTAATAGCTTTATAAATAAGCCATTTATTTATTGAAAAATTTAATACCTTTTATCCCTTTGTTTTGTATGATTTTAATAAAAAAAGTGATATAAATATATTTTATGATATTCACATAAAATAAGTTGGATTTTGTTAAAACAAACAAATAAAATGAGATGGAGGGGATAATAAGGAGACATTTGAAAATAAAATGGTGCTAGGTTCAATATATATAATAATGTAGAAGTAATTATGTGCCATTATATGTCTCCAACAATAATAATTGTTTCATATATGCATCTTTTCTCTCATAGTATATGCATAAGTCTTGAAACCGCGTGGAATGATTACTCTCATATAATTTTCTCTATGTGTGGGGAGGTTGCAAGCTATCCTACAAGAATGACGATGGACTTTGAATTCTATCTCACTTCATCCTATAAATGTTAGTATTAGTATTATCATTCTTATCTGCTATGCTTATTATACTATTTTCCTAACCACTTGTAATTTCCCTAACCGTATTTGACAAGAAGGAAATGACCCCATTAATGCCATGTTTTGACAAGTTTAAATTCTACTTTCTTTTTGCAAAAAAAATTGACAAGTTTATTTAATACATAGAATCTGGCTATAGTTTATATTTCATTCTAATGAACCAAACAACCTAAACTGGAATCTGGCTATAGTTTATATTAATTCCACGTAGTCATATAGCTTAGATTTCGCCGTGGTCCACAACTCCCTTCTTTGACCACTGAATTAATGTGTGGCTTGTAGCAAGAATGGACCACACATAACTGTCTCTCTCTCTTTCTCTCTCTCTCATAGTTGATAATAAAAAGCCGCTTTCTCTTACCAGTGCAACCACTACAACCTTGCCCATATCTCAATTCTCTTAGTTCCTACAAAATAACTAAGTCTAAGATAACCCCATATAAATTTTTTTTTTTTTTTTTGTTTTTGTTTTGTATTGTTTCATGGATGAAATTGAAGTTCCTCAATATTTTATTTGCCCCATATCCCTACAAATCATGAAAGACCCTGTGACCGCCATTACAGGCATCACATACGACCGAGAAAGCATTGAACAATGGCTATTCACAAGCAAGAACACAACCTGTCCAGTCACCAAGCAACCATTGCCAAAAGACTCAGACTTAACCCCTAATCACACATTGCGCCGGCTAATCCAAGCTTGGTGCACCCAAAATGCCAAACATGGAATAGATCGGATTCCCACGCCTAAACCACCTCTCGACAAGTTTCAAGTCCAAAAACTCATCAAACACCTTTGGCAGCCTGAGATTCAGCTCAAAACAATTAGAAAATTGGAGATACTCGCAGCCGAAAATGAAAGGAATAGGAAGTACATGGTGGAGGCCGGTGTGCCAAAAGCCATGTTGATTTTTATTGTAACATGTTTCAAACAAGGCCAAATTGATGGTCTTGAAGAAGCCTTTGGTGTACTTAACTTTATTAAGATTCCTTCGGCTGAAACAAAGAAATTTCTTGTGGAAAATGTTCATATTATTGAATCTTTGACGTGGGTTTTATGTTGTGAAATGAAAAATCATGTCACTGTGAAATCTCACACGATGTTAGTGTTGAAGACAATCATCGAAGCTACAAACTCAAGTGTAATAGAAAGATTGAAACCTGAATTCTTTAATGGGATTGTAAGAGTTTTAAGAAGTGGGATTACTCAACAAGGAATCAAAGCCGCTTTGCACGTGTTGTTAGAGGCTTGTCCATGGGGTAGAAATAAAATCCTGATGGTTGAAGCAGGCACAGTTTTTGAGCTCATTGAGCTTGAATTGGGTTTTCCTGAAAACCGTACCACGGAGCTTATTTTAGGGATACTATTTCATTTGTGTTCCTGTCCTGATGGGAGAGCTCAGTTTATAAGTCATAGAGGAAGCATTGCTGCGGTCTCTACGAGGATCTTGAGGGTTTCAGCAACAGCTGATGATCGAGCAGTTTTGATCCTTTCAATGATATGCAAGTTTTCTGGGACATATATGGTGCTCCAAGAGATGTTGAAGGTTGGGGCCGTGTCAAAGCTTTGCTCATTACTTCAAGTTGACTGTGCTCAATATTTAAAAGACAAAGCAAAGGAAATCCTCAGGTTACATTTTGAGGAGTGGAAGGATTCTCCTTGCTTTGGTGGTTCTCAAGGTATCTAGCTATCCTGTGTGAAATATTGCAATCATCACCTTAATTTTTTTCTTTTATTAATTCCCTTTTCTATGCTATCTATCATTTTATAATCTTGAACGCAGGTAAGCAAAAGCAAATGGTAATTACTTTGACACCACTTTTGCAAGTGATTGATTTTCATATCATATTGTTTAAAACAATGCTAAACTGATAGATGTCTTTTGGGTAGTTTAATCGGAAGAAAATTACCTCAAATTTCTATATTTTGATTTGATTATCTATTTGGATAATGTAGAAGGAAAATCTAATCATTCCTTATCGAAAAAGAATTTGATCTTCATTATATATCTACCGAGTAATAGGAGTTAAAATCCCATATTAAAGAATTTTTTATTTATTTAATTTGTTAGTATGAGATGACCTTCGGAAGTTTTGGGTTTGTGCTGGAGAGTGCAAAATTGTGAGTTGATATTTGAGAGTTTGTTCCAGGTATGATGAAGTTTAAGTTAGTTTGATAAGGTTTAAGTTAGTTTGTGTTTGTAAGTGTATCTGCATCTGTGAGGTGTGCAAATGTTGCTTGCGATATTCTAAGTTTGATTTATGAGGTTTGGTAATTGTGTAGGCATTCAAGACTTGGCCTTGCCTACGGGGTGCATCTTACCCCACCCCATTGAAGGTTCAAAGGCGATGAGACTTACACTTATATGTGTATACTCAACAATATCCCCTTTATGTACGAGTCATTTCCCTCTTTGTGGGCTTCAAGATCACAACCTGGGCCACGAACAAGTCTTTCTAACTCCCCATTGCCTATGGATTTTTTTCTTTTCCTACGCGTCATCCATAGGCAACTTGTACGCCATTCTTGAGAATCATATAGGGAGATAACACATTTGAGAAACTCCAATCAAGGTCTTAATATAACGTATAAGAATGCTACTTAATTCAAAAGTTTAAGTCTTGAGGTTTGGGTCCAGTTATGTTACATTAATTCTTCAACTCTTTCTATTTATTTATTTATTTATTTTTGGCATGTATAACTTTCACTCACATTTGTATACCATAATTTTCTTTCCCATTTAAACCCTAACAACCTCTAAACACCTCTCTCTAATCAAAATCCTAGCCGCCAATCACTAACCTCGCCTAGCCCTTTTTCTCTTGTCAATATGCACCCTCTTCAAATCTCTTACATCCTCTTTCTCTACCTCTCTTGTACATGATAAGCACACCTCTTTTTCCTGTACAAACGTCAAACACCAAATCAAACTCACCATTTTCATTGTTTATTTAATCCATCAATTGCAAGTCAAAATAGCTTGAAGAAAATGGAAAGTGGAGAATTCTTTTAGGTATTATTATGCGCTCACTGATTTTTTTCTTCTTGAAATCTTTGTGTCCAAAACCCTAAAACAGGTTATATTTGACAATAGGAATCCTAGTTACCTAAACCTCTGTGGATTTTCATCTTCCACTAAATTTATTTCCACAATTAAGGATATATTTTTTTTTGGACAACATGATGATTTCAGATTTATTGGTTAAATGTTACCATTGTGTGTTTGTCCTATTTCTTTTGAATTTTTTTATGAATTGTGATTGTGGATGGATTTAGTTGAACTTTTTTTTTTTTTTTTTTAAAATCTTTGACAAGTTAGACACGTGGACAGAACGAGTATGGATACCCATAAGGCACACATGGGAACTGGGAAAGGGCTAGAGAGACAATGAAGGGGTGAGGAACGGAATCCTTGGAAGTATGTATCTACCTGATTACTGTCCAAAGTAGCATTGAATTTGTCAAACTAGGGGCTTGATACAGTTTAAGGTTTAAGGCGACAACTATAACTGGCGCCTTTATATATTTAATATTGATTAAATTACATTTATTTACTTTTTTCTTATTTTTTGAGATGCAAAATTAGTAATTAATTTTATTTTTGTTAACATCTCATTTTCATTAATAAAATGACTAATCTATTTAATTTTATTGTGACATAATCAATCTTAAAAAATATTTTATCAAAGTTAATTTTGAAAATTTTCTTTTTGTAATTATTGTTGGTAAAATTTTGTAAGTGATGCATACTTTTGGAAAAGAATCTACTATTTTTATACAATCAAAATTTTTTTAAAAGTTTTTTAACATCATTGTGATTATATGTCTTTCTATTGTTTTATTTCATTATCTTCTAACTCTTTTTTATGAAATTTTTGTTCATTTGTGATATTTTCATGTATATTTTCTATTAAATATTTTATATTGCTAGTACCATGCATATTTATCAATAGATCATTTAGGGTTTAATTAATTTTTCTATTCTACTCTCTCTCACTCTTAATTTTGCATTGATATTTTCTAGTAGACATTTATAATTAGAAATATTTACAAATAAAAGAAAAACTATTTAAAATATAAAATTACAATATGATAAGAATAAAATAAATTTTAAAGCATAGAACAATATAATCTAATTATTTAGTGGCATTATCGCAACTTCACTTAACAATAGAATCACTCAATAGTTCCAACCTAGCCAAATAAGATGGATTTAACTCATAATTCTATGAATTCATACTAACACAATCAAAATTAATTTTATATAGATGATCAAGTATCATAGTTCAAGTGTAAAATATATCAAAAAGAGATAATTTTTATTTTTTAAAGAAAAAATAGTTTTACTTTATCTTAGATAAGGTTAATTAAGGGTATCCACAAGTGTATTCGGTCAGATTCCCCACCAAATTGTAATTATAAGGCAATGCTTGGTGAAAATAAGTTGGAATCTAATTTTGAATAGATATTGGTGTTTTAAGAGAGAGAGAGAGAGAGAGAGAGAGAGAGAGAGTATGTGGGGCTAAAGCTTCAAACCGTGTGCGTGTGCATGTGTTTGGTGTGTGTGTGTGTGGCTAAAGCTTCAAACCGTGTGCATGTGTGTGTGTGCGTGTTTGGTGTGTGTGTGTGGCTAAAGCTTCAAACCGTGTGCGTGTGCGTGTGCGTGTGTTTGGTGTTTGGTGTGTGTGTGTGTGGCTAAAGCGTGCGTGTGCATGTGCGTGTTTGGTGTTTGGTGTGTGGTCATGTGGGAGATTGAGTGGCTAATGTTGACAACCTATCATGTAAAAAATTTAAAGCTTCAAACCATTAGGGGATCCTCAATGATGATTTTGCAAACTTACAACAATTAAAAAAAAAAAAAACGGTTTAGGCCTTCAATTTGGTCAAATTTCGATTGGTTCATAATTTTGGGGGCCTAGGTGGAAGAGAGCGCAAAACGACAACGTACATATGCCCCACCCCACCCCCCCCACCCCACCTTTTTTTTTTCTAGTGAAACTAATTATTGATCCAATTTTGTGGACTTTTTTTTAATTGATCTTAGCCTAAATTGCCTTCACCTTTGGCCAATTTAACCATATTAATCTGTGTTCTGTGTATATGTTGATGTTATTGATTTTTTGTATATATATGTATTTTCATTCATCTTAAATTTCAACAAACTAATATCAAAACTTGCTTTCACAAGAGAATATGAAAACTTAACCTCTTTAATGAGTAAAAGGAAAGAGAATCAACGCAAATTATTTGGAATTAGAACTCTCCAACATCAACTCCAGGAGCTATATATAATCTATAATATAAACTAAAAGCTGAAGTTGAGAGAGAATTTTTAGCCTCTCTCAAATATTATCACGTCAGATTTGCTGCTCACTCATAAATCCACAACATCCTTCCTTCCATCTAATTCATTCTCTCTCACACACTCTCTCTCACTCTCACTCACGTCTCTTCATCTCCCTCACCTCTTTATCTCCAATGGGTTTTTCCCATACCCATTAAATCAACTCTCTCTCTCTCTCTCTCTCTCTCTCTCTCTCCCATGGGTTTTTTCCCATACCCATTAAATCAACCAATCTCCCAAATTGATTTCAATCTAATTCACCAATCTCTCACAATATTTTATTTCCATCTTTTTGGTGTGGCATTTAATGCCCTCATTTTTCAAACCCAATTACCTCTTCAAATTATTCAGTTTTCATTTCCATAAATACATTCAAATTATTCGGTTTTCATTCCATAAAATACATCCATATATATGTTCAATTTTTAAATTCCTATTTGTGAGTATTGATTTTTTTATTTGACTAATAAAGTTCCATGAATTTCCTTTTTAAGTCGTTATTTGCAAAAATTGCGAAAAAAGGGTTGCTTGAATTCTGATCTTTGTTTCCAAATATGCATTCATAATCCTGCTCAAGTTTTCCCTTTAATCCACCTTTTCTCCTTCCTAAACAGGGCTAACACGATGAATTTTGATGGTAGAAATCTAGCCATTTGCTTCCCATACGTCTCATCCAATATTTCCTTTTATGATCATATTAATCTCTCTCTTACCTTAATTTCCATTTATTTTTTCATTTAATCCTAGAAGATTAATTGTCATCCTCTCTCTCTCTCTCTCTCTCTTTCCCCGAAGAAGTTAATTGGCCTTTCTTTTTCCATTTGATGCTTTAACAAATTAATTAACACCCTAATAATTTCACCCACTCTCCCTCTTTTTCCCATTATAATACGTTACTTACTCTTGTTTCTATATATAAGATGTATTAAAATTTTGGCTACCTTCCCATCGTTGAAGATACTAAATATAAGACATAACAAATTGGATGGATCAGTTACTACTAAAGGTAAGTTATAGCGCATTGATGTTTGGAGGAATTATTGACAAATGCACAGTTTGGTATTCATAATAATATTTTTGGGTATTGTTTGCTTCTCCAATGTTAAATATGTGAATCAATTGCTTTTATGGAGAATTTCGGGCATGCGTGATTTGTACAAAAACAAGGATTTGTCAATTGCGTCAAATATATTTATATAAGTTGTCTTTGTTAATGAAACTTATTTAACACTACTGCGTTCTTTGCCATTACTTTTAACATTGTACCACAATTTTTATTTATGTTTTTGTTTCAGGCCAGTTATGAACTTAGGAGGAACATGTAAAGGAAAGTCCAGACCCTCCTAAAAATATCCATATGATGCTGAGTGTTGACTATTTATGATGTTAGTATCGTTGAAGTATAGAGATTAGTGGTGAGAGACATTATTCAATGAGTAGGTGAATGGAAGACAAGTTTATTTTGTTTTGGTAGTTGTCTCTACTATAAATTAGTGTATTTAGAAGAAGAGGAAAAAAAAAAAAGAAAAAAAAAGTGCACATTTCTGGTGTTTTGTTTAGTTGTTTTTAATTTTTATGTTTCCTCTTTATTTATCTTGCCCAATGTTTCCTAGGAAATGATAGGGGACTTGGGTAAAGTTAAGGTTCGTGGAGTTTCTTGCCATGAGACTGTTTTGGTCATTTGATATATCTGATGTGGGTAAACTTTAATTCATAGTATTAGTTTTTTTTCGTTGCTGTTACTTTGTTAGAACATAAAACGATGGCTTTTAGTTTCAGTTAGGTTATGTTGATTAATTGTGATTTATTTATTTATTTTTTTCTTTTTCTGGGAGATGGCTATGGTAAATAAAGAAAGGAAAAAATTCATTGGTAT
>BKZX01029370.1:3033-70963 GCA_014362285.1 Fagus crenata
TGGTTGTCTTGCATGTGAATTTCAATCAAGTTGCTTTCTTTGAAAACATTTCTTCTTAAGAGATTTGTCAACCATAATTGATATGGTTGTCTTGCATTTGAATTTCAATTAAGTTACTTTCTTTGAAATCTTATCTTCTTAAGAGATTTATCAACCATAATTGATATGGTTGTCTTGCATTTGAATTTCAATAAAGTTGCTTTCTTTGAAAACTTTTCTAAATCAATTTAAGTTGGTTTTAAAGTTGAGCCATAAATATCAAATCTTAATAAACTTTACACAACCTAACTCTTACTTCTCATATGTCTCGGAGCATGCTTCTTGAGTTTTGATTTCTTTGTCTTGAGATTTGATGACTTTGCTCTTCAATGGATTTGCAACTTGT
Source organism: Fagus crenata (assembly GCA_014362285.1). NCBI lineage: Eukaryota > Viridiplantae > Streptophyta > Magnoliopsida > Fagales > Fagaceae > Fagus > Fagus crenata. The sequence goes on from BKZX01029370.1 coordinate 3,419, forward strand.
CAACTTTGCATTTGCTTGATATTTGAATTAGCCAATGTTAGTCCAATTAAATCAATAGTCAACATTAAACTTTAAAACATAAATCATTAGTTCATATGAAAATATCATTAATGAACAACTTAAAATCATGGTTATCATCAAAACTACATGAATGTTCTTGGATTAATTAGCCAATTAATAGGTATTGAAATCTTGAGGCTAACAGTTTCATTAATCCTATATTTTCTTCTAAATACCCATTTACAACCAATGGTATTAGAACCCGGAGGAAGATCCACTAGGACCCAAGTATTGTTGGACAATATTGAGTCCATCTCATCATTAACAGCTTCTCTCCAAAATGCTGCATCTCTTGAAGCCATAGTTTCACTATAAGTATTTGGATCTTTTTCCACATTTCCTACAAAAGGAAGCTTACTAAGGACTTTTTCTCTATTTCCTTCTACAAGATAAACATTCACTTGGTAGGAAATGAAATCAAGACCAAAATCCTTTTCTTTTCTTACCCTTTGACTCCTCCTTTGTTCATTTGGTGAACTTGGTTCTATTCTTTTGTTTCTACTAAGAGAATCATTAACCAATGAGTCAGATTCTTGTGTTTGTTTAGGTTTTATTCAAGAATCATTTATAAACTTGTTCTTAATGAATTCCACATCTCTTGATTCTACAATAATGTTGAAACTTAAATCCAACAATCTATAAGTTTTAGAATTCACTGTATAACCAACAAACACACTCTTTATAGCTCTAGGTCCAAGCTTGGTTCTTTTAGGATCTAGAACTCTAAAGTAGGCTATACACCCCCACATTCTAAGATAACTCAAATTAGGTTTCCTACCATTCCATAACTCATATGGAGATGATTAAATTTTCTTAGATAGAACCCTATTATGCACATGACATGCAGTTAGCAAAGCTACACCCCACAAATTGGAAGGTAGCCTTGCACTTACAATCATGGCATTCAACATGTCAACTAAAGTTCTATTCTTTCTTTCAGCTAAACCATTTTGTTGGGGTGTATAAGGCTGACCTTTGGTGAATTAGTCCATTTTCCTGACAATAAATGGTAAACTCTTGTGGAAAATATTCACCACCTCTATCACTTCTAAGAACTTTAATTCTTCTATCCTTTTGATTTTCTACCTCAGTTTTATACTTCTTAAACATATCAAAGGATTCATCTTTATTTCTCATTAGATAGACATAAGTATACCTAGAGAAATCATCTATGAAAGTGATAAAGTAACGTTTTTCACCTTTAGTCAGAATACCATTCAATTCACAAACATCAGAATGAACTAATTCTAACAATTGTGAATCTCTATTAGTGGATGGAAATGACTTCTTTCTTATTTTAGATTCATTGCATATTTCACACTTATCATGCATATCTTATTTATAAGATATCAGCCCATGCTTTGACATATATTTCATATACTTGAAATTCAAATGTCCTAATCTAGCATGCCATAATAGAGAAAAATCCACAATATAAGCACAACCAACATCATTCTTATTAATTATTAAACTAAGTTTATACATGCCATTACAAGAATAACCTTTTCCAACAAATACACCACACTTAGATAAAATAAGCTTATCCGACTCAAGGACAGCTTTTACACCATTCTTAGACAATAGACTAGCTGAAACCAAGTTCTTTTTAATATCAAGAACATGATACACATTGGTGAGTTTGAGTTTCTTTCCACTACTCAATATCAACTCCACTTTTCCTGTTCCAAGCACTTTAGCGTTATTATGATTGCCCATTAGGACCTCTAATCCATTGCCCGCTTCCACATACTCCTTGAATAGCATCTTGTTATTGCAAACATGGATTGTTGAACCAGAATCATACCACCACTCGGATGAATTTTTTGCTGCATTAGCCATGTGCACTTCGATAATCATACCGATTTGCATCTCACTACCATAAATACTCACCATTGCAACTTGTTCTTGGTCAACAACCAAATATTTTTCATTTTTGAATTTTTGGTTGTGCTATATATGTTCCCATTGCACCCCCACAACGCACTAAGATGGGTCCTCAACGCAGACTTGGAATTTATGTTGGTTTTGATTCTGCATCCATAATTAAATATCTTGAACCTTTAATTGGTGATGTTTTTAAGGCACGCTTTGAAGATTAGCACTTCAATGAAACAACCTTCCCACCATTAGGGGGAGAAAAGTCGTTGCCAGAAGCACGACAAGAGATTAACTATAATGTTTCGACATTATCTAATTTTGGTCCTCGTATAAATCAATGTGAACTGGAAGTTCAGAGAATTATTCATTTGCAAGGTATTGCAAACTAATTGCCGGATGTGTTCACTAACAGTATGAAAATAGTGAAATCTCATATTCCAGCTGCTAACATTCCAGCTCAGATTGAAATCCCTGAAGGACAATTGATTAATGTGCAAATGAATCTAAGGCATGCCTGAAGCGTGGAAGACCTATCAGTGCTAAGGACAAGATTCACCAGAAGAAGAAAACACAAGAAAAACAAGTTGCAGCCCCTGAAGAGGCTATACCCATTAAATAGGCAAATGAAATAGTTAATCTATCCAAAACTTGTGCACAAAAATCTCCTGAAAATATTGAATAGAAATAAAATTGTTGTCGACAATATATTTTCATTTAAAGCTTCTCTTGACATTACTAGAAGTAATAATGATGAAACTGTGCGAACTAATGATGCAACATGTAATATAGCATGTCCCAAAGCAGAAACAGGTAGTTTTGTTTTCATAAGTAAAGGACGAGCAATCATTTGAAGTTTTTTAATAAAAAAACTCAGCTAAACCATTTTGAGTATGAGTATGAGCTACAAGATGTTCTACATCAATCCCGATTGACATGCAATAATCATCAAATGCTTTAGATGTAAATTCATTTGCATTATCTAAACGAATTTTCTTAATTGGGTAATCAGGAAATTATGCTCGCAACCTAATTATTTGAGTAAGTAGTCTAGCAAATACAACATTTCAAGTAGAAATGAGGCAAACATGTGACCATCTTGTTGATGCATCTATTAATAACATAAAATACTTGAATGGTCCAGATGGTGGGTGTATAGGTCCACAAATATCCCCTTGGATTCTTTCTAAGAAAGATGGAGATTCAATAGCAATCTTTAAAGGAGATGGTATGATAATTAGTTTACGTTGAGAACAAGCACTACACGGATAATCACTTGGCAAAAGAATCTTCTGGTTTTTTAAGGGATGCCCATAAGAGTTCTTAATAATTCGACCCATCATTACAGATCTCAGATGTCCAAGGCGATCATGCCAAATTGTAATTATATTTGGGTTAGAGCACTTCTGATGCACTGCAACATTTGCTTCAATTGTTCTCATGGTGGCATAATATAACCCAAAAGAGAAAATAGACACTTTTTCTAATACGAGCTTCTGCCCCGAAATCATTGAAGTAATATAGAGATATTCTTCACTACCTTCACTATTGGTTTTGATATGATAGCCATTACCACATATATCCTTAAAGCTAAGTAAATTTCTTCTAGATTTAAAAGAGTAAAAAACATCATCAATACAAATTTTTGTTCCCTTTGGTAACATAATATTTGCTCTTCAGAGCCTTCAATTAGGTTCGATGAACCTGATATGGTATTGACTTTAGCTTTACTTAAGATTAATTGTTGGAAATATTTCTTATCTTTAAGGATTGTGTGTGTTGTTGCACTATCTGCTAGACAAAAATCTTCACCCATCATCTTTGAAATAAATTCATCAATAAAACCCATGCAAAATATAGATTAAACTTCATTACTTTAAGAGGAAAAAAAAAAAAAAACATTAGCAAAAAAATATACTTAATACATTGCGATAATATGTTAAAAGAAAATATGCTAATTGGTATGGATATCTCCATCACCAATCAAATGATCAATATTTCCCTTAGGATCCTCAAAGAAATCAGAAACATCAAGGTGGGTGATATCCACTCCATTTGGGGTATTAGAATAACCCATGTGATATTCTAGATCACTGTGACAGGCAAAATTCATTTCAATTCCTTTTCCTTTCTCCTTTGTGGAGGCTTGATACAGGTCTGCCAAATGTTTAGCAGTACGACAGGTACGTGACCAATGCCCTTTCATACCACACCTATAACATTGTTCTTCATGGGCTTTTGGAGGTTTATTCAGCAAAATAACATACTGAATACATTGCGATAATATGATAAAAGAAAATATGTTAATTGGTATGGACATCTCCATCACCAATCAAATGAACAATCTTTCTGTTAGGATCCTCAAAGAAATCAGAAACATCAAGGTGGGTGATATCCACTCCATTTGGGGTATCAGAATAACCCATGTGATCTTCTGGATCACTGTGATAGAAAAAATTCATTTCAATTCATTTTCCTTTCTCCTTTATTGTCATGTTCTATTATGATTCCACTTCTGGTGGTAAGGTGTGGTATTCCTTTTTGAAAATTTTGAGTTTGTCCTCTTCGATTTTGATTTTTCCTACCACGTCCATACCCACAACCATTATTTCTACCATTCACTTCTGAGAATGGTGTAGAGTTGGTCAGGCGAGATTGGTGGTTTTTAGTAAGAGCTCATTATTTTGTTCAACCATTAGAAGACAAGATATTAGTTCAGAATATTTCTTGAAATGATGCTCTCGATATTGCTGCTGCAGGAGCACATTCGAGGCATGAAATTTAGTATATGTTTTTTTCCAACAAGTCTTCTTTAGTTACCTTTTCCCCACATAATTGTAATTGTGAGCTGATTTTAAAAAGTGTTGAGTTGTACATACTTACACTTTTAAAATCTTGCAAACTTGGATTTATCCAGTTATAAAGAGTTTTTGGGACGATTACGGTCTTTTGGTGCTCATATCTCTCCTTTAAATTATTTTACAGAATCAGAGGATCTTTTACAGTCAGGTACTCAGTTTTCAATTCTCCATGGAGATGATGGCGGATAAAAATCATTGATTTTGCGTGGTCTTGCTAGGATGCTTTGTTGCCATCTTTGATAGTATCTCCAAGGTTCATTGCATCCAGGTGGATTTCAACATCAAGGATCCATGATAAATAGTTCTTGCCCGAAATGTCAAGGGCAACGAACTCAAGTTTTGTAAGATTTGACATGATCTATAACAAAGATATAATGATATTAACGATTAAATAAATGAGTAAATAATTATGATATGTTCAATATTATTTAAGTGTAAACTTGCAATAAAATAATTTATATAAAATATGACATAAAGTATACGTGTCACATATGAATTTAATAGGCCTAAAATAAAAATATTTGTAATATAAACAATAATATTTTAGGCATGAATCAATGTGATAATAAATAAATTTGAGATTATCATTATATAATAAAATAACTTACAGTGGGTTGGAATGTCACACAAATAACCTTTTATTTTTTAAGATAATGTAAGGACAACTTCCTTTCAGATCTTGGGCAGAGTTTCGTGCTGATAACGTATTATAAAATAAAATAAATAGAGAGGCAAGACAAACGAGTGATTTTGCTCAATAACCTGATTTTTAAAACAATTTTGCAAAAAAACACTAATGAGGTAAATAGCCTCTTGCGGAACTTGTCTCTTGTAGAGACGAGTTCCATGTCGCGTGGCATTTTTACAAGAGACGAGTTCCACAAAATTTTTTAAAATCTTTTGAATCTGGCACGAACGCGCATATGGTTTCTTAAAAAAATTAATCTGACTGGAACTTTTCTCTTCTAAAGACGAGTTCCGTTGAAATTAAGAAGTGAAGCTCGCGCATATTATTTTAAAAAAAAAAATTAATTTGGCTGGAACTCGTCTCTAGAAGAGACGAGTTCCATTGAAATATGGCTATTCAATTTTTTTTTTTTTTTAATTTGGCATATTATTTAAAAAATAAATAAATTAGTTTGGCTGGAACTCGTCTCTTCTAGAGACGAGTTCCATTGAAATATGGCTATTTAGTTTTTTTTTTTTTGGCATATTATTAATAAAAAAAAAAAATAGTTTGGCTAGAACTCGTCTCTAAGAGACGAGTTGCAATTATACAGTGTTACATTTTTTTTTTTTTTTTTTTTTAATCTATGTAAAACTTTTTTAGTTATGAATTATTTTTAGCTGTACACTTGTCGGAACACCAACAGCCATAAAACCCATCGTAAATTCAACCTACCAAAAACCCAATTACAACAATAACAATTCGCAAATTCAGCATACCAAAAACCCAATCACAACAACAACAATTCATAAATTTAGCATATCAAAAACCCAAACGCAGCAAGAATATACAAATTCAAGTCACAACAACATACCTAAAACCCATTGGATTCAAACATCCCAACATAGCAAAAATCAATCAACAAAAACACACTTCAACATCCCATCAGCCAAACCCATTTTGCCGTCGGAGAAACCCAAAACCCAAAGCCCAAACCCATTTCACCATCAGAGGCGGAGCAACCCCAAACCCAAACAACAACGCCGCCGCAGCACCCAACGGCCAGATTGGCCACCGCAGACAACATCCACGTTAGCGACCCACGGTGATGATTTGAAAGTTTTGATTTCGGTGAGAAGGCTCTGAGATGAGGAGAGAGAGAAGAGAGTTTCCACCAACAGACCACCCACTTCCACCAACACAACACCGGCAACCCCATAACCCAACCCCCACCACCAAATCGGCAACCCAAAACCCCCACCATCACGAGCGTGCGAGAGAGAAGCAGGAGGTTTGATGAGATTAGAGGGAGTTCTCATAACCACCGGAGCGAGCGAGAGGAAATTGAGATGGAGAGAGAGGGAGGGAGAAGGAGCTACGTAGAACAGAGGGAGTTGAGACCGAGAAAGTAAGAGAGAAAGAGTTTTCAGCATTTGAGAGTTTTAGGCGAGGAGATGATATTTTTTTTCATTTTAAGTGGAACTCGTCTCTAGAAGAGACGAGTTCCAGCCGGAACTTCTTTTTTCTTTTCAATTGCAGACGTGGCAAAAATGCAAAAATTTAAGTGGAACTCGTCTCTTCTAGAGACGAGAAGGCTATTTCCCTCAATTGTTTTGAAACAATATTTTCTTGCAAAATAGTATTAAAAATAATATTATTAAGCAAAAAAAATCCAAGACAAACAAATGATATCTAAAATTTCTTAAGTGGTCATCCACACACTATAGTTTTTATACTGATAAAAATGTATTCAGCAATGAAACTGAAAGTTACTATTTATAGACCTTCAAAGTCAGTAACTTAACAGTGCAGCAAAAATATAATTGGTGGGATAAAGGAGTGCTGTAGCAGTTGAAGGTCGAAATATATTTCGACACTACAATCTAAAAGGCTACAATTGAAATCAGTAAACAAATTCCGGAAGTTTAGTTGATATTGTTGACTAAAGAAGTAAGTTGGCTTGGCACAGAAACCAAAGCCTATATTTACAACAAGAATAATTTTATATATTAATGTGTGAGAATAATATAATAGAATGCTTTGGTATAGAAAGACGTCTGATTGATCAGTAAGTAAAGGGAGTATTATACAAGTATATATATATTGGAGGGAAAATAATTCGGAACTAAGCTGACCAGAACTCAAAGTCAGGGGTTTAGTTAAACCATAAGAATTTATAGTTCAGCTACGACCGAGCTACTCCACTGTGTTCGGTCCGTGCCGAATCATTTTTCTACTCGGCTCGATCAGTTAGAATATAGTTCGGTTGGCGCTAAAATGAACCTGGATTAATTTGGAACTCAGCATTCAATGCCTAAAATATCTGGGGCAAGCAACATTAAATGTTTCTCCTGACTTGAACTCTAAATTAGCGGCTAAGAACTGATGTCTACTTTATCACTCATAAATGCACAAAATATCTAGGCAAAGGAGTGTTGAATACGTCTTATATAGTAAGCCCATGATAAATTGTAAGAGGGATGATTAAAATCACTGGTTAAGGCTGGCAAAACGTGGGTTCTGGGAAAAACAAGCAAGAACAAGTTACTTAAATATCTCTGAATATTGGCAGAGTTAAGGTATTGGGAAGAGGAATAATGAAATATCTTAAAATTTCCCATGTTAAATCCAGATATAAATAGAAGAAGGGGCGATAATTGAAAGATGTGTGCATTTTTACTAAGCAAATTTCCTTTAGCTTTGTTTCCAAGTTCTCAATCATCTTTTGATCCATAAACTGACTAAGGCATCGGAGAGCTAAAGGCCAACCCCCACTGGGTTGATCAAGGTTTTAACGATCCCTTCTGGGTTTAGTTTGTTTCTCATTGCAGGGCTGAGGGATAGTGTTCGGACAAACCTCATAAGGACAGTTTTCTTGTCTTCAAGTCAGCTTTTCTAACTGTTACATTTTATGTTTCTCCTTATATATATAAAGGGAGTATTATACAAGTAGGTATATATATATATATACTTGCCGTTGTACATATATGATTTGAGAGCATCGTTGATATGAAAGCGTGGCAAAACAAATCAATTTGTCTATAATTGCAAAATGCATGGCAGAATCATGTCATGGGCTTTAGAGAAGTGAACTACTAATCGTTGTTAGAGTTATGAGTTATGGCAACAATGGAGTTTCTCTGTATAAAATAAAACTTAAGACATTATTGAGCAAAACAACTCAGTAACATCAAGCCCCATCTAGAACTTGCCAACTCAGTCATCAAACTTCTCTCTCTCTCTCAAATATTATTAGCTTTCTTTTATGGTATCAGAGCATGGCCGATCTAGCCATAGCTTCTACTTTTCTGTTCTACCTTTTTCTGCAGACATAGCTACTGCATCTCAATCATTGCAATCATAGCCTCTGCTTGGAGCCTTACAATCTCTGCTTCTTTCTTCCTTCTTTTCTACATCAAGAACCTTTCTCTCTTCTTTTTGCATCAAAAGCCTCTACTTCTTGTTTTACCTCACTGTTTCATCATGAACACCAGTCCAAATACAACCCCCATGATACTTCTCTCCAACATCACAAATCTAGTCTCAGTCAAACTAGATCACAATAATTACATGTTGTGGAAGTTCCAGATTACCTCAACCCTCAAGGCTTACAAACTACTTGATGTAGTTGATGGCTCCTATCCATACCCTGAGATGTACACTCGAGACTCTAATGGTGTTGTAACAACCATTCTCAATCCTAAGTTCACTCTATGGGACACCAAAGATCAAGCCTTGATCTCTATGATAAGTGCAACTCTGTCTCCTTCAGCCTTGGCACTTATCATTGGTCAAAAATCTGCAAAAGGAGTATGGGATACTTTAGAAAAAAGATTCACATCTTTTTCAAGATCCAATGTTCTTGGTCTCAAACGAGATCTCAATAACATCAAGAAGAACAATGATAGCATTCATGTCTATATGCAGAAACTTAAAGAATGTAAAGACAAGTTGGAAGCAGTGGGTGTTTTTATTGAAGATGAAGAGCTACTGCATATCATTCTAGATGGACTTCCTACAGAATTCTACCCTTTCTGCTCAGCCATGAGAACTAAAAATGAGCCTATAACCTTTGAAGAATTGCTTGTAGAAGAGAAGTCTCTCAAACACAACATTGATTCATCCAAAGAATCAATGCATCTAGCTATGCTTGGCACAGGGCCTAAACCAAATACAGGTACCCACACCTCTCCTACAATTCCATTCAATCCTCAATCTAATAGAGGAGGCAAAGGTGGAAGATACAACAACTATAGAGGAGGAAGAGGTGGCAGAAACTTCAACAACAACAACAACAACAGGGGAGGATTCTCTTTTTCTCCCTCTTCTTCACAGCCCTCAACATTTGCCAACAATCAATTTTCCTCTTCAAGACCATCATGCCAAATCTGCTACAAAATAGGGCACACTGCTCTTGATTGCTATCACAGAATGGATTTTGCCTTCCAAGGCAAACATCCACCAACAAAGTTGGCTGCCATGGCATTCTCATCCAATGCTTCATCTTCAAACTGCTGGGTTTCAAACACAGGAGCCACTGATCACTTCACACCTGATCTTGCAAACATCCAACAAGCCAAAGAGTACAATGGAAATGATGGAGTCACTATAGGTAATGGCCAAACTCTTCCCATCACACATATAGGTAATGCTCAACTTAAAGCCTCAAAACACATTTTACATCTTAGGCATACTCTTAGGGTTCCAAATATGCAGTCTAATCTTTTGTCAGTCTTCAAATGTTGCAAAGATAACAATTGTAGTTTTCTTTTCGATGCAACTAAATTTTCTATTCAGGACATTTATTCGGGGAGAGTCCTCTACAAGGGCCTCAATGAAGCTGGTATTTATCCAATCTATGGAGATCCTTTCAAGTCAAAGTCTTTGTGTCTTCCAGTAATCTCCAAGTCAGCATTTCATTCATCTTTCAAATCAGCCAATACAACAGTCAAGGCCTCCTCATCCACATGGCATTCAAGATTAGGACACCCTCACTCAAAAATTCTACACACTATTCTTCAAAGTTTGCCTACAACTATTGTAGATTCATCATCCCCTTCTCATTCTTTTTGTAAACACTGTGTTTTAAGAAAGATGTCACAATTTCCATTTCCAATTTCTTGTACTCATGCTACTGAACCCCTTCAATTAGTTCATAGTGATGTATGGGGGCCAGCACCTATTACTTTAATAAATGGATCCAAATATTATGTTTCTTTTATTGATGATTTCTCTAAATACACTTGGTTCTTTCCTTTGAAAAATAAATCTCAAGTCTTTCCTACCTTTGTTCATGTCAAGACAACCATTGAAAATTTGCTTAACAACAAAATCAAAATTCTTAGAACAAATTGTGGGGGTGAATACACAGATACTGACTTCCAAAAATATTGTTCTTCCAATGGTGTTTTCCATCAATTTTCTTGTCCTCATACACCTCAACAGAATGGTGTAGCTGAGAGGAAACACAGACATATTGTTGAAACAGCTCTCACTTTGATTTCCCAATCATCCTTACCTCTATCATATTGGCCATATGATTTGCCTCATCTGTTTTCCTTATCAACAGACTCCCCACAGTCAAGCTTCAACTCAAATCTCCTTGGGAAACTCTTTATGCCTCAACACCAGACTATACGTCTTTTAAAACTTTTGGTTGCGCTTGTTTTCCTCTTTTAACTCCTTACAACAAGCATAAACTCCAATTCAGATCCCAAAAGTGCATCTTCTTAGGTTATGCCACTCATTCCAAGGGTTATCTCTGTTTTGACCCTATTCATAACAAACTTTTAGTGTCAAGACATGTCATATTTGATGAACTTACTTTTCCATTTTCAAAGTCCCCTCAACCTGACACCTCTTCCACAGATATCACATCTCCCACTAATATTTGGCTTAGTTCTCTTCTCTACTTCACTACTTGCTGTCAACCTTCCATATTAGGTCCCCATCCTTCACACAACCCACTTACCTCATCAAATCCCACTACACCTACACCAAATTCACCAATAAACACTACCCCCATACCAGCAACTGTTCCCATACCAGAACCTTTCCTTATACCAACAACTACTCCACCACCAGAAAATGTGTCCACACCTGCCACAGTTCCTCCACAAGAACCTATTCTCATATTGCCTTCTTCAAACCCTTCTTCATCCACAATTATATCTTCCAATCCAGTTCCTATTTCTACCAACACACATCCAATGCAAACAAGACTAAAATCAGGCATATCAAAACCAAAAAGAGCATATACCTCAACCTCACCTAATTACCTTGATGTTGAGCCTCCATCATTCACCATTGCCAGTGCTCTCACTCCTTGGGTTGCAGCCATGGAAGATGAATACTCAGCCATATACAGACAGGGTACATGGACTTTAGTGCCTCCAGCTCCTTCACAAAATATAGTAGGCTGCAAGTGGGTCTACAAAATCAAGAGAAATGCAGATGGTTCAATTTCCAGATACAAAGCCAGGCTAGTTGCCAAAGACTTTCATCAACAGGCTGGCCTAGACTATGATGAAACATTCATCCCTGTTATTAAACCTACTACAGTCAGAATTATACTCACCTTGGCAGCACCATTCTCTTGGCCTCTTAGACAGCTCGACATCAGCAATGCCTTCCTGCATGGATTTTTAAAGGAAGATGTCTATATGGCACAACCACAAGGCTTCATTGACCAAGCACAACCTGGATATGTCTGTAAGCTCCACAAGTCCTTATATGGCCTGAAACAGGCTCCTCGGGCCTGGTTTGAAAGATTTACTTCCCAACTTGAGAATCTTGGGTTCACTGCCTCCTCTGCTGATCCATCCTTGTTCATCTATAAATCCCATAATGAAATCCTTTATCTACTTCTCTATGTAGATGATATTATCCTCACAGGCACCTCCCCTTCTCTCATCACCAACCTCATCACCAAATTACAACAAACCTTTAAGCTAAAAGATCTTGGTCCTCTCCATTACTTCCTTGGTCTCCAATTACAGTATCATGAGATTGGCTTCTCTGTGCATCAGACTAAATATGCTACAGATCTTCTCACTAAATTTGAAATGACCAACTGCAAACCTAGCTCTACTCCATACTCTTCCCTTTCCAAACTCAACCGGACCCAAGGCACACCCTTACCCAATCCTACACATTTTCGCAGCCTTGTTGGTGCTTTACAATATCTCACATTTACCAGACCTGATCTCAGTCTTGCTATTAATCAAGTCTGTCAGTTCATGCATTCTCTAACAGACACTCATATGGTAGCAGCCAAACGAATCCTTAGATACCTGAAAGGGACTTTGAACCATGGGCTTCTCTTTCGCCCCAGCTCCCTCACTCTTTAAGCATATGCAGATGCTGATTGGGCAGGAAATCCAGACGATCGTCGCTCCACATCAGCCTATGTTGTCTTCATAGGCTCAACCCCAATTACTTGGGTCTCGAAGAACCAAAGCACTGTCTCTCGCTTGTCTACTGAAGTAGAATATCGGAGCCTTGCTTCTGCCACTACAGAAGTCTTCTGGATTCGCATAGTCCTCAAAGATTTGGGGGTTTTTCTTCCAGATCCTCCTCTTTTATGGAGCGACAACCTTTCTGCCATTGCCCTTACTTCGAATCCGGTATTTCATGCTAGAACCAAGCATATTGAGGTAGATTACCACTTCATTCGAGAGAAAGTGGTTCGCCGTGACATCGTGGTCAAGTTCAACTCCACCACTGACCAACTTGCCGATATCCTCACCAAATGCCTCTCATCTCCAGGCTTCCATCGCCTCCGTGACAATCTTCTACTCTCTTTCAGACCGCCTTAGATTGCGGGTGGATATTAGAGTTATGAGTTATGGCAACAATGGAGGTTCTCTGTATAAAGTGAAACGTAAGACATTACTGAGCAAAACAACTTAGTAACATCAAGCCCCATCTAGAACTTGCCAAACTCAAGTGAGGCTCACACGTGCACTATCATTGACACCTCATGGTCCATAAGTCAATCCTTATCTACACGTGTAACAACTCTGTAACTGTTAGTGTAACAAACTATTAACAGATTAGTATTAGTCCTAACCTGTTAGAGATAGTTATTATTATAAATATACATAGCACTGTACAAAAGATATTTATTCAGTCAAAGATACATTCAGTCAAATATACATTTAGTCATCAAACTTCTCTCTCTCTCTCTCTCAAATATTATTAGCTTTCTTTTAATCGTAAGGGGTAAATTATTAAGATGAAACGTCTAACTTTTTGGTTGGAAGATTTTCTTAAAGATGTTGGTTTAAAAATAGAAACTTAAAATACATAAAGGTTTTAATCTTTTTGGAAAGCCCATAACATAGATGGAAGGAAGGGGTGAAGAAAATTAAGCAACCTCATGATCAATTAAGTGGTTTACAGTTTTTTTTTTAAGTGGATTAATAGATAGTATATATTAGAATTTAACTCTAATATCAAAGGTGATATTAATAAATAAATTTAGTTTGCTTAGGTGTAAAATTATGAGGCCTCAAAAACTAATATGACACAATATTATAAGGTCAACAAAAAATCAAAGTTTTTAATTTTTTATATATATATATATATATATATGATTTGAGAGCATCATTGATATGTGCAAAAACCGTGGCAAAACAAATCACTTTGTTCATAATTGCGAAAGGCATGGCAGAATCATGTCATGGCTTTAGAGAAGTGGACTGCTAATCATAAGGGGATAATTATTAAGATGAAACCTCTAACTTTTTGATTGGAAGATTTTCTTAAAGATGTTGGTTTAAAAATAGAATACTTAAAATACATAGGGGTTTTAATTGGAATACCCATAACAAAGATGGAGGGAAGGGGTGAAGAAAAGCAAGCGACTTGATAATCAATTAAGTGGTTTACAGTTTTAATAAACTGTTTTTTTTTTTTTTCCTAAGCAATTAATTTATTTATTTCAAAGGGTATATAAGGATTAAGGCCTTTATTAAATAGTATGCATTTGATGACTTGCCTTTTTGTAAAACATAAAGTGAAAAACTGTCGAGAATGTATCATATGGAGAAGAATTATATTACCTAGCTAAGTGGTTTACATTTTTAATAAGCTATGTTTTTTTCTAAGCTATTAGTCTATTTATTGCCTTGCTAAAACAAGTCTATTTATTGAAAAGTTTATAAAAGGCCTTTATTATATAGTATGCATTTGATGACTTGCCTTTTTGTAAAACATAAAGTGAGCCGAGTATGCGAATTATATTACCTAATTAAGTGGTTTACATTTTTAATAAAGTATGTTTTTTCTAAGCAACCAGTCTATTTCTTGCCTTACTAAAAAAAAAAAAAAAGCCTATTTATTGAAAAGTGTATAGAAGGCCTTTATTATATAGTAAGCATTTGATGACTTGGCCTTTTTGTAGAAATAAAGTGAGAAACTGTCGAGTATGTATCATATGGAGAAGAATCATAGTGCCTATATAGCTGCCTTCCAAAAAAAAAAAAAAATAGTGCCTAGCTAAGTGGTTTACATTTTTAATAAACTATGTTTTTTTCTAAGCAATTATATCTAGTTATTGCCTTACTCAAAAAAGTCTATTTTATTGAAAAGTGTATAAAAGGCCTTTATTATGTAGTAAGCATTTGATGACTTGGCTTTTTGTATAACATAAAGTGGAAAAAAGTCGAGTACCTTGTGGAGAAAAATTATCGTGGCCATGAAAAAAAAAAATTTATATTATTTTGATTTGACATGCAGTAGCATCCATAAATAAAAACAATTTAAATCACATAAAAAGGCTCAAGATTATACCTTATTTCATATTATGTATTAGTTTTTTAATTTTGTCAATTAAAGTCCTAAATTATGAAATTATTTCAATTTGAAGCCTCTATCTATATCCGTTGTTCATTTTCGTTAGTATGGACAATAATGAAATATAAAAAAGGAACACCATTGATAAAACTTTGTATTTCATTTAAGTAATCAATTTCGATTTTCTAACAATCGTTTTCTCACTCTAAGTGAAAATTTAATTTTCTCTTTAAACAAAGACTTTTCTCTCTACTCTATTCAATGATGGTCAAATTGATTTAGGAAAAACCCTTAAGTAAAATGTAGAGTTTAATCATTGTTTTTTTTTTTTTCCTGCTCCATTACTATCCTAAATAAAGAAAATAAATAACGGAGATGGATAGATATTTCAAATTGAAATAATTTCATAAATTTGAGACGTTAATTGATAAAATTAAAAAACTTTTAACCTAATCTAAAATATGGTATAAACCCTCAGTCTTTTATGGAATTTTTCCTAAAAACACTGTTCTGAATAAATAAGATTATCTCTAAATGCAAAAATAATTTATATGGATTAAATTATATAAGGATTCATAGTATGATCTAAGTTTACCAAAAGCCATCGACATGGCAATCGCAAAGCATTCTGTCATTGGCCTCTTGCATGTCATGGCCTTTATTTTAGTAGACTGTAAATTTGTTATGACGTTAAAATGAAATTTCTTTAGTCCAAAGGATTAAAGTCTTTATCTAGAAAATTTGTTATAATCAATTAATCATTGATGTAAAAATGAAACACTTGGAATTGGTAGGGATTCTTAAACCTTTCATTGCCTATGAGCTATGATAGATAGGCAGGGAGAAGGATAAAGAGGGGGCACATTAATAAAGCTTTTGAGTTTTGATGACTTATCCTTTTGAAAAACATAAAGAACTTTTTTGAAGTAGATAGGAAGAGAAATGTACATATATATATGGCAAGGTAGAATGAATCAAATTGTCCATTTAAATTATATTGGATTTATTATCCTGAAATGGCAATAGACAAAGAGAGAAGGTAGAGCCAAGTGTAACTTGTTATACGATTATCTGGTGTGTGTAGGACTTGCTTCCCACGCACATTACACGAAATAATTCCTTAGAGGGGCCAATCCCTTTGGATTAAAAAAACAAAACAGAAAATTGTTTGAATGTATATAAAGGTCACTAATTAATACTATGCCTTTGATGAGCTAGCCTTCAAAAAGTAATAAAGTGAAAATTTGTCGGTAACATGCAGAGAATATAGACTATAACAAACAGTATAACTACCAATGATTTCATAATAAAATTTTGATTTGCCAACAGCCTTGTTGTTCAATGGTATTGATAACTAGGATTTAAATTATACATCTCTTATTGTTGTAACTATCAAATTATAAAATAATAATAATAAGTTTTGATTTGAAACAAACTATTTATATACAAAAGGGCATGTAAATTAGTAAAGTCTCTTGTCATTGAGTAAGTGATCTGGGTTCGACTGCTGCATACATTAAAAAATATTAGACTTACCACGAAAGCTAAATCATTTAAATCAATTAATAACTATATAATTCAATAAATCATTTAAATCAATTAATAACTATATAATTCGATGTTGGAGCCCAAGGACCTAACTCAAGTTTGCCCAGGCTTATAAAAAAAATGTACAAGGAGAATTCCCTCCCCAAGTAAAGCTCAACCTGGCTCTAATAGTATATTGGAGTCCAAGGGTCTAATTCATCCTTAAATTCATAAGGAGAGGTTTACCGAGACTTAAAAATTGCACAAGTTAAGACTATCCAGGCGATATAGGATATATATCCAACATTCGATAATAGCATCCTATTATATTGACAAATGTCACAATGGAGTACATAGTTACCAATAATGTTCACAAATGCGAAAACTTTTCACTCATCATTTAAAAAAAAAAAAAAACTTTTCACTATGTTTATGAAAGAGAAATCTCAATAATTCGATAATATCATCCTGTTAAGAAATCCCACATAGGTTAGATAGGAAAGTTGTATTAATAGTCCTATGTATAAATAGGACACCTCACAATACATTGTATTTATCCAAAATATAATACAAAGAGAATATAATAAAGATGTAACACATTGGCTACATCTTGTGGATGTAGGCTCACATAGCCGAACCACTTGAAAACCCTGGCCTCCATTCTCTTCCTCTCTCTCTATCACTCTTTTATATTTTCCATTATCGTTAGGTTTAGGTTTTCTACACATCCTATTGACAAATGTCACAACAAAGAACATAGTTAGTTATTTTTTTTTTTTTTTTGAGTAGAAACGATAGCAATTTTATTAAAGAATATCATCCTGAATAAAGGAAGTAATACACGCAGGGTGATCATCCAACCACACCTGCATTAGAAGAGAGGACGCAGCCTCTGTAGCCAAGGCTTTTGCAGCCTTGTTACAACTTTTTTTGGAAACACCAAAACAAATAGAACTAAAAAAAGGAAACCAAGCACAGATGTCCTCCACAAGCACCCCAATAGGATCCATACACGGCAAGCCAGCTTGTATTATTGAACAAAGCTCCTGGTTATCCAACTCCACAAGTAAACAGCGCAGACCCACATCATAAGCAAATTTGAGTGCCACGAGTACTGCCCTCGCATGTAATTGCAGCACCTCATTATTTCGCAGTACAGAATCTTCCAAAACAGCCATTACCACCCCCTCTGAGTTTCGGATAAGAACCCCCAACCCACTTCTACTAGAATTATGGGAAGAGTGACAAGCCATGTTGAGCTTAAAAACACCCGATGGTGGTCTCTACCACCGTGACGGACCCTCAAACCCCACCATAGGCACCAAAGTTTTGGATTGAGCATCCAGAAAATCAGAAGCTAACACCACCGCCTCTTGACAAATAGCATCAACCACCGGAATCTTGGCCTCCCAAACAGATTCGTTCCTCGCCTTCCATAACGCCCAAGCAGTGGTAAAAGCAATCTCAAGAACCGGGGATTGTAGTTCAGAAATAAAAGAGCCGATGACATTTGTGAATAATCGCAGCGAACTCTGGTGAGTGCCTATAGGCACTGGACACGAGTTCCAAACTTTCCGTGCAAACTCACAACCCCACAAAATATGATCACTGGTTTCCGGCTCGTCTTCACACCATAAGCAGGAAAAAGAATGGGTAATGCCTTTCTCAAATAACTTCGTCTGAGTGGGGAGGATATTTTGACAAGCTTTCCAAACAAACAGCTTCACTTTTGGAGGTACCTGTACTGCCCAAATAGCTGACCATAAACTCTGTGCCGACGCCGATGAAGAGGATGATGCTGCCTGACTGTTATGATTCGCAGATTGTAGCCGATATGCACTTTTAACCGAGTAAATGCCACGCTTTGTGCCAGCCCAGATAAGAACATCAGCAAGACGACGCCAGCTCAGTGGGATTTGGAGAATGAGTTCCACATCTCTTGGGCAGAAAATTTCATGTAGAAGATCAATCTTCCAAGTCATAGAGTCCGTGTGAATAAGGTGATCCACAGTAGCATATTCATCCAAAACATTAACCGGGCTAATCACTCTATACGGATAGGAACTTGGCAACCAGGAATCCTTCCAAATCCGAATGTGCTCCCCTGTCCCCACACGCCATCTCAACCCCAAATTCAGGACCTCTTTAGAGTCACATATGCTACGCCAAAGGAAGGATGCAGTACGCGGAACACTTGCATCAAGAAAAGACCTGTTAGGGAAGTACTTAGCCTTAAGCACTCGGAAGACCAAAGATGATGTATTGTGCAGCAACCTCCATCCTTGCCGGGCCAAGAGAGCAGAATTGAACAGCTGCAGATCTCGGAATCCCATGCCCCCATCGTGTTTTGATCGGTACAGATTTTTCTTGTTCATCCAATGGATTTTCCGCCCACCATTCCGTTGACCCCACCAGAATCTATTAGCCAGTGAACTTATTTCTTGACACAGTCCAGCAGGGAACTTGAAGCAGCCCATGGCATATGTAGGAATAGCTTGGATAACAGCCTTAATCAAGACTTCTCTGCCAGCTTGCGAAAGCAACTTCTCCTTCCACCCTTGAAGTCTTTTCCAAATCCGGTCCTTGATGTCATTGAAAGCTCGCTTTTTTGCTCTGCCAATAATTGGTGGTAACCCCAAATATTTCTCAAACTTGGTGGTCACTGTGGTGCCAAAAAAACCAGAAATCTCCGCCCGCAAAGATGATGGAGTGTTGTGACTAAAAAAGAGGGCAGTCTTTTCGCCATTGACTAGTTGCCCAGAAGCTTTCCCATATAACGTTAGAATATCTTGAAGGGCATTACACTCCGATAACTTCGCCCTACAAAAGATAATACTATCATCCGCAAAGAACAGATGGGAAATCCGAGGCCCTGCCCGACAAATTGAAACTCCACGGATCATCCTATCCCTCTCTGCTTTCCTCATCAAAGCCGATAACCCCTCCGCACAAATAAGAAACAAATATGGGGACAAAGGATCCCCTTGCCTGAGCCCACGCCCAGGTTTGATGTACCCCTTAGGAGCCCCATTAATCATGATGGAATAAGAGACAGAAGTAACACAACTCATGATTAAACCAACCCACCTCGCATTAAACCCAAGCTTTACCATCACTGCACGTAGATAATCCCATTCCACCCTATCATAGGCCTTACTCATGTCAAGCTTTGCTGCCAATTGTGCATTCTTACCTCCTCGCAGATTTTTGAGGTGGTGAATTGCTTCAAATGCAATAATAACATTATCTGAGATCATCCTTCCAGGAACAAATGCGCTTTGGCTCTCTGAAATAACTCTTGGCAGCACCTTCTTCATCCTATTAACCAAAACCTTGGAAATAATCTTGTAAATGACATTACAAAGGCTAATAGGCCGAAATTGTGACATATATTCTGGAGACTTCACTTTTGGAATCAAAACAACATGAGTAAAATTCACACTACCCAACATTTGTCCATTATTAAGGAAATCTAACACAGCAGTAGTAACATCCCCCCCCACAATATGCCAAAATTTTTGGAAAAAAAGAGCAGTCATACCGTCAGGTCCAGGTGCCTTTGACGGATGCATTTGAAACAACGCATGCTTTACTTCATCCGGGGAGAAAGGCCTCAATAAATCCTCATTCATATCTGATGTAACCACGGACTCCACCACTTGAACAACATCAGCCATAGCCGTGGGTCTAGAAGAGGTGAACAATGTATGAAAATAGTCAGTGGCAATCTGTTCAATGTCTTGCAAATCAGACCTCCAAAGATCCTCCCTGTCCCGAAGTCCCTGGATGTTATTGGTACGTTTGCGTTGAGCAGCGCATTCATGGAAGAAACGCGTGTTTTGGTCCCCATCCGTCAACCAATTCACCCGAGACCTTTGTCGCCATGCCACCTCTTCCTTTGCCAGCAAAACTGTTAACTCTTTCCTCAGAGCATTAACCCCGTGGCCATCATAAGACACCAACGGCTGACATTCCATCTCAAGCAGCTGAGTTTTTTTCGAAGCAATTAAATGAGGTGTAACTTTGGCCTGCCCGTGACTCCACTGGAGAAGTCCAATACGGCACTGTTTTATTTTTTGTGTTAATTGATACATAGCAGTACCAATCTGATCTTCCTTCCACGCATCAGCTATGGTAGTTTCGCATCCCTCCTCCCGCATCCATGCCTGTTCAAACCGGAATAATTTCCGGCGCCGCTGATGACCTCTAGCTGGAATCGGCATAAGAACCACCAATAATCCCATATGATCCGAACTAGGCACAACCAAATGGGACACACGAGCATTCGGGAACAGCAGTTTCCAACCGGCATTGGAGACAGCTCTATCAAGCCGGACCCGAACTAAATCACCTCCCAAACGTCTATTCGACCAAGTGAACTCCGGCCCTTGAAAACCCAAGTCTTGTAACTCACAGTCCACCAAAGCTTCTCTAAAATTTGCCATTTGACTCAAACTCCTATCTTCCCTGCCACATTGTTCATCCAAAGCAATAGTCTCATTGAAATCACCAAACACCATCCATGGATTACTATTTAACGCAGATAATCTTCTCAAAAGCTCCCAAGTTCGACACCGTGACGAGACTTCCGAGTGACCATAGAAACCAGTAAGTCTCCAATTCGTCCCATCATCATGAAAAACCTTGGCATCAATTCGTTTACCCCTATATTCTGTTTCTTCAACCTTCCAGTCCCCACTTCATGAGAAAGATTAGGAACAACATTGTCCTCCAAAATTCGTTTACCCCGTGCTCTCACTTCTCCCAAATTCTGAGCTTGACCCTCATTGTTCCTAGCTCTACGTTTCCACGTGCGAATTTTTGAAACATTACCTGCATGTAAAGGGGGCCCACCAGTTGAGTCTACATTATCCACTCCATCAGTTCTATTTGAAACCGGCCCTACCATATGAGATAAATCCAAAACCGCATCTTTAATAGTCGTAGCTATCTCAACAACCTTATTAGTATCCTCACCCATAGCTCTCGTAACAACCTCAACCTCATCATCTATTTTCCCAAAAAATAGCTTTCCCTCCCCTGTTGCCTTATCCCCAATTTGAAATTCCATTGGAATATCCTGTTGATAAGGAAATCCCGAAACTCTCGCACCATGCAACTGTCCACTGGATTCTGAGTCCACTGCCTTTCGCTGCACCTGAGATACCAGAGCAGCTGAGCTGACACCGTGTCTCGCCCCTTGCTCACCCACCCCTGCCACCTGCGGTTCAGAAGAGTGTACCGAAACATGGGGAGTCTCATCAAAACCTTCACTTCGGGAATGACCATGACGCCCATCCCATGCCTGGGATGGTTCAGGTCTGGGGTTAGATTGCACTCTTCTCCGAGGAGCTGCCCTCAACCAAGATCCAAAATGTTCCCCTGGAGTAATTTTTTGGTCTCCACTCCGACGCCCCTCCACACAGTCATTGCCACTATGACCCAACCGGCCACATCTATAGCAGAAAATAGGCAGATGCTCATATTGAAACTCAACCCAAAATGGCTTATTATCACTAAACTCCAATATTTTCCCACGGAGCAATGGCTGTGTAACATCTAGCTCCACCCTTACCCTTAAGTAACGGCCCCAACCCAGTCCACTTTCAGGCACATCAGCCTCGATAAAACGGCCCACAGCATTCCCAATGTCCTCAGCAACTTCTCTAATCATACTTTTGATTGGTAAATTAAGAACTCGTATCCAGAAAGCTGAAAGGGAGAATTTCACTTCCGTTGGTTGCATGTCCCCTTCAAATCGAACAATCTGAATTAGTTTTTTATCAAAAGTCCACGGACTTTGTACAAAAACCCTCTCCAAATCATCCTTATTAACGAAAATCGCCATGAAAAGGTTATCCTCAATATCTCGAATCGTCACTCCACCCATCCCAGCCCAGAGATGTCGAACAGTACTTTTAAGAGCCTCACCATTGAACTGTCGCATAGAAAGCAGTTTAAACAGAATACTAAACTTGGCCTCCTGTTTGGATCGTGTAATAGGTTCCACCCGTAACCGAGTGTGCTGTTTCTCCCGCTCTGACAAATGCAAACGTTTACAGAGCTCCTCAAGTTCTTCCGCCATTATTAAAGAAACAAAAAGGGACAATTTCCCTCACAGAAAGATAGAAATCTTTGTGAGGTTGTAACGCTTGCACACCGGCAAGTTTGAGAGCCTTCTACTACACCCTAAGCTCGAGAGCAGAGAGCGTTTGAGAAGTTTTTTTAATGTAATTAGTAGTTAACCAGTGCAACACACATAAAAGTTTTACATAAAAGAGTAACATGATCATTTTTTTAATAACGTCCACAAATACGAAAACTTTTCATTACTTGTATGAGAGTGTTATAGTAATGGCAATAAATTTCTTCTAGGTTTCTTTATCATACTCTTTTAAAATGATGAAGTCATGAAACATAATTTGGTGTTTAGCAAAAAAAAAAAAAAACACAATTTGGTCTCCTAGAATATTACAAAGAGAGAGAAAGGAGGGGGATGAAAATGTAATGGACTTATAAATTTAATTGTTTTTATTAAAGTGGTTTCAAACGGATTTGAGGTTGTTTTAAATGGGAAGGACACTTGTTAGTTGTTACTAAATAAAGTGGAATAGAAATTTAATTTGGGATACTTAACACAAAATTAAGGTGGATTAACTTTTATTTTTATTTTTATGCTTTCACTTTAATTATAGGGTAAAAAGTAATTTTGTTTCTTAATATTTCGCTCAATTTCCAATTGGTACCTAGACTTTCAAACGCAGTTCTCAAATTCTTAAAAGTTTGTAAAATAATCCAATTCGATCCTTAAAGTTTGTCGCATTTTCCAATATAGTCCTTAGAGTTTAAAAATAAATAAATTAAATGATTGCCACAATTTTTTATATTATTTTATTTTCCAATATTTTCTCTACAAAATATATATGGTAGACGTGGTAGTCTAAATAATAAAATTAATGTACTTCTTTACTGCTAAAGGTAGTATTGAATATGACAAATAGAATTTTATCACCCATAGTTTTTTCATGATAATGAGTTTGTAAACAAAGATAAAAAGGCCGAGGAAATTGACCCACTACGTTTTGAAATACCAAAATAAATGTTTAAATTAAAAGGTAAAACATATGCATTTCGTATACCCCCTTTAACTTAAAAAAAAAAAAAATACAATACACATATAAAATAGTACAATGTCTAATTAGAGAAAGAAAATTTAATAAATATTTTATATTTATTTTTTATTTTATGAATCGTCATGTAATTTAGAACTAAAACATTTAAATTCTTACGGACTAACATGATAATTAATGTGATTGATGTCACATTAAAAATATAATAAATAATTTTTTTTTTCTTCTTTTGTTGTGTTTTAATGTTAACACATCAATTAATAAGACATATAATAAAATTTGTAGTATCTCTAATTAATGTTTATTTATTTAAAACAAATGAAAAAGTTTCAACTACCATGCTTTTAATGATTGGGCTTTTTTGAAAAAAACCATTTATAAAAAAAAAAAAGTTTCAACCACTTTCCATTAATATAGACAAATCACTACGATAGTGACACTAAAATTTATTAATAAGGTCTATGTACTTTTGAAAAGCAATTTAATACTACTCCCCACTAAATTTGACAATATAAATTAGATGTGAAAATATTATACAATCAATCAAATTATCCATTAATATAGACAAATCATTACGATAGTAATAATACTAAAATTTATTAATAAGGTCTAGCTACTTTTGAAAAGCAATTTAATACTACTCCCCACTGGGTTGACAGTAAAAATTATATGTGAAAATATTATGACACAATCAATCAAGTTATCCATTAATATAGACAAATCACTACGATAGCAATAACACTAAAATTTATTAATAAGTGTCACAAAAGGGTACATAGTTATTCAATGACATTCATAATTACGAAACCCTTTCAATATTTGATACAAGATCTTCTGTTTTATCCAAAAAAAAAAAAAAAAGGATACAAGATCTTCTCAAATTTTTAGGGTAGCTCATTATATGTTAGCGTCCCAAGGTGTGGCTAGTGAATGACACATTGTTTGCCAAACGAATTACTCTCTTGGGTGATGCCCGCTGTGGACATATCATAATACTTAAGTTTGAAAATACGCCACTAACCTAGAGGTTAGGGCGTTCCAAGAGATGATTTTTACAGTTGAAATCGTGTTTTCGAAACACAATTTCACCTAAAATGAAATCGTGTTATTAAAACACGAATTCTAAACTCTTGCTTTGAAAACATGATTTTAGATGAATGTTTGCAAAATTAGATTTTTAGGCGTGTTGAGAAGAGGAGGGAGAGATAATAGGCACTTTTGATAGCGTATTATTTTGCAAAAGGCATTTTAATGCTTTGTGCATGGCTTTCCATCAAGTTTTTCATCTCTTTGGAATTCCTTGGCAACATGTTTTAATTTACTGGTCTTTTGACTATCAATTGGACCTTTATTTTAATTTATGTTATGTCTTACATTCATTATTTATAATCTGTTTTCCAACGTGAAAACATGGCTTCAGTTACAGCCAACATTTTCCTACTAGAAAGTAGAAACTAGGAAATACAATTTCAACATATAAATTCAAACACTTGATAACAACTCCTAATAATTTTTCTAAATATTCTAGATAGAATGCTACATCAATCCCCACAAGACTCAGGATTGTTTGGGCTTTGGATTTGGAAAGTGACCAAATCGTTTGAGGAGATTTGGTAAACACTGGTATTGTGTTTCTCACAAAAGATTTCCAAGCAAAATTTAAAGAAAAAAAAAAAAAAAAATCAGTTAAAATCGTGTTTTGGAAACACCATTTTAAGTGTTAAAGTTGTGTTTTAGAAATACGATTTAAAAAAAAAAAAAAAAGACTTTTCTTCTAAGTTATTTCAAAACAATATTATTTTAAGTAATTAGTATTAAAAGAGTATTATTTTGCAATTTTTTTCCGGAGAATGGAGTCGTCACCTACTTATAAGTCCAAGAACCACTCTTTGACCCCTACGTAGAGGTCTAAGTCTAACATAATTAGACTATGATTCTGAAGTTATAGTACATGCTTGGAAAGGTGTTGAAAGCTCAAACTCGCCTGATTCTTAGATCAACTTCCAATTGTACCTTCTAACCACATTCTAATAAAGGTTCCCGCAAGCAGGATCCCCCCTAAGCGTGCATAAATAACTAAAAAAAAAAAAAAAAAGCATTTAAACAAACACATGGGCTCACAAAAAAAAAAACATACATAAGGGTGGAGTGTCCTCCTAGGGTTCATCCTAAGAACATGTTATTATCATGTAAGATTCAGCAATCAAAAGCAGAGAAGTGAACATACCTGGGACCAAAACCAATGCATTTCAAAATAAGATAAAACATTCTATACAAATGTTTCTACTTATCAAAGCACCTACACTAAGATGTTACTATTCAAAGAATCATGAAAGGGAAAGGGACATACCTAGGATCAACACCATATTTACCAGGAGAATGAGGATAAAAAGGAAACAAACAAAATTGCGGTTTTTCACCGAGGCTGTGTACATAGGAAACAATGTTGTGTACGCAGTGACCTAGGGTGAGTAAGTAGGCTCAAGGTTACATATATATGCACCCTAAAGGTAAAAACTCAAATTTTACTTGTATCATGTGATAGCTCACTGCATTGCTTTCAAAAATTTGTCTGTCCTCAAGGAGCTTGTGTTGTCAAAGGCAATGTGTGAAAGTATTTATAGCAGTAAAATTGAGTGGATTAATTTAGTGAAAATCAATGAATAAAAAGGCACTAGGGTTTCATAATGTTTCTTTATACTTATATGACTTTTATTGTGATCTAGGTGAAAACCTTGTTCCAAAAATAACATACATTCAACTGTTCTACCTTTAAAAACCTTTTTGATTTGGTTGATCTAAAAGAACTCATGAACACTTTATAAACGAAGAAAATAAAATGGTTAGAATAATATTTAGAAAAACCTCTTCAAGTATAAAACAGGATTTTTAGTTGAAATCATGAATGATTCCCCTTAATCTTTTAAATTGCTAGTCTTGACCATTATTTAGTCCACGTGTTTACCTTTTATTGGTGCTCTTGCCAGCTCATTTGCCATGTTAGAATTTTTAAATTTCGTACTAACACATATCCTTAGACTTTTTATATCATTTTCATTACATCATCATCAAAGTAATCAAATGCAATCCCTTGGCCTTAATGCTTATAGCATGTACCCTATACTTAATGTCATACTAGTCGCAAACCTATGCGATGCACAGGAAAATAATTGAATATAAGATCTAAATTAATTTTGATTCCTTTTACTTCTTTTTGTTGAATATGTATTTTTTTTCTTTTTTGTAGTTCGAAATGTTGTAGGCAAGATCAATAAAAGAAATTTTACGGATCAGATTTAGGATAGATTTTACTTTTTGGTTAAAAAAATAACTAAGAAAGTATATTTATCAATGAATAATTAAAATTTAATATAATGTAATTTTTTTTTTTTGCATAATTTGAATATGATCCAATTTTTATAAGACACAATTCATGTTTATATTTACCATATGGATCATATTTCCATCCAAAAATAAAATAAAGGATAGTTAAAATAAGAAAAATGACAAATAAATATATAGACACATGATTAAATCATCAAATCTAAATAATTTTCATTACTCATTTCAAGCTCACGTGATTTTATTATAACAAATCCATCCACCTTTCTCCATTGCTAGCAACAAAAATTAAATGAAATACATAAAAAAAAAAAAAAAAAAAAAAAAAAAAAAAGAACTCTTGATAAAAATTGATAATTATGATTATTATTAAAATGTATTTATATTGTGTCTATATATGGAATATATTTTAGTATTAGACATTTATTATGATTGTGTTGTATATATGGAATAATATATTTTTTATATTAAAGAAAAATATGATGTGTCAAGATTCTAATTAGAAGGTTTTAATTATAGAATAAAATTTATATTCAATTAGAAAATATATATTAAAATAATGAGGTGTAAAATTGTAAGATTTCAAAAGGTTATGTGGCACAATATTATGAGGTCAATCAAAAGTAAAAAAAGTTTTGATTTTACATTATAGTATAGATATAGATTTAAGTGTGCCACAGTAGTAATTTGTTCGTCAGATCAACTAAGCCACATTATAGTATAGTTGTTTTTTTTTTTTTTTTTTTTTTTTTTTTTTTTTTTTTTTTTTTTTTTTATGGTGTTTCATTATTTAAAATTTTTAACATAAAGAAACTCAGAAGTAGTTTTATTGCCAATACTTATGGCAATCTCGACTTAAAACTAAATCTCGAATTAAAGTATTAAGTGTTTGATCTCAATAAATTTTTGTGTATGTACAACAAATTAGTGTCTAATATCTATGATAAAAGGTTCAAAATAAAAGTGTTGTAACAACATTAGGACTATTTAGAGTTTTTAGGATAACCTTGTCATTAAGTTGCTAAAATTCTATCCATCTATTTTAAAATGAAATGAATGGAATTTTCCATGTTATCAACATTTAAACAAGTATTGTCTATCATTATTTTTGTATCTATTTAAATTATTGATGTTGTAGCGAAATCCACTCTGTTCAAAATGGATGCATAAGATTTTAAAATCTCTATAGACTATAGTGGAGTTTCCCTAAAAACTTTAGAGAATTCTAATCTTTTTTTTTTTCTCTAGTTTACAATTATGAAAAAATTAGATAAAATTTCCATTTACTTGCCATTAAAATTTTTTTTTTTCGTCTAAGTGAAGACGCCTACAATTAAGCTATGGAAATATACTCACCACAAGGATGGAAATGTCAATAACGACAAAGAAATATGTTTCACTTATTATTGAGACCATTACATCCTATGTCTTAAACTCGAACATTGTATTTTTTCTTGCCTGTTTGCTTTTTTTGTGGTTGGATGTCAAAATTATAGCCTTATCTAAAATTTAAAGCACAAGATCAACACATATCAATTTATCATTATATAACCAATATATTTTAGATCTGGCTAGATGTTTATTTTTATGGTATTTTTGAGGACTCATACTTGGATGTATAGTATTCTTATGAATACAAATCTTTTATCTTACTTTTTTTGCTCCACTTTATATTTAATCAATTACAGCTTATCACGTATTTTTCTTCTTTTCTTATAAAGTATGGGAAATTTTAAATGGAAAAAAAAAATCAAACACAATCTGATACGTAGTATATTGCCGTTGGTGATATTGAGTAAGATAATTTCAATTTATTACACTTGCTTTTCTAAGATAATAAGTTTGTAAATGAAGATAAAAATCGAAATAGTTCTAACAGTGTTAGAAATTGACCAATATTTAATAAGTTTTTGAACAAAGATAAAAAAAAAAAAGAAAAGAAAAAAAAAAGGGCTATGGAAACATAAATGTTACTTTTAAAAACTAGAAACATAATTAGTTTCTATATCACCTTTAACTTTTTCAAAAAAATTAAAAAACAAAAACAAAAAATAAATAAATATCTTCCAATGTCTAATTAGTAAAAAATCATTTTAAGAATATATATATTCATTTATTTTTAATCTATTGGTAATTTACCATTTAATTTTAGAAGAAAATGTGATTATTAGTTTATTTAGCTATACTAATAAACATTCTATGTTAATATTCTCTCAATAACTTTCTCTCTCTCTCTCTCTCAATATTTCTAAATTCATTTTCTCTCTCAATAACTTTTATTTTTTAAAGTAGAAAGAAAATAATTTTAACAGTATGCAAAAGTCTTTTTTAATGGATTCTTTTTAAGAAATTAATTTAACATAAAAAATTAAAGTTCTTTTATTTTTAAAATATTTTCATTAAGTTTATCTATATAAAAATAAATAAATAAATGAAGAGGTCGCCATCTAACATTCTAATAATGATTAGGTTATTTAGAAAAATATAAAAAGCTTCTACCCCAAAAAATTAACAAAAAGGTATTGATATAGTTAGTTTTAAAGATAAATATAAAATCCTACTCTACATTCGATTTGACGATAACAATCATAGATTATCAAAAAAAAAAAAAGACAATAACAATCATATGTACGTGCAACATGTCTTGGCAGTTGGCACAATCAAACAAAGTATCCATTTATATCCACAAATAGTTAAGATAGTAATAAAACTATTCAAGTATCTTTTACGAAATACGAACCTCTTTAAGCAAGATTATGAATATTAGATTTTGGATAAACTAAGATTATGAAATAATATAATAATAATGACATGGCAGAGAAGCCCTTTTTGCACAAAGATAGGGAAGTGGGTCCATTGCCAACTGTTCAAGCAAATTAGCTCCGTTTTACGGCGTGGCCCAACTGTAGAAAAATTGCGTAGCGGAAACGGTACCCAACGACTGTCGTCAAAAGGTTAATTATGGGTAGGAACTAGGAAGTTTCCCAATACCCACAAAAAAATAAAAAAATAAAAAAAAAAAAACAAAAAAAAAAATTGTACTTTCCTTATGACATAATTTGGTTACAACTAACCTTAATGGATAACTCAAAGAACCATTTATGTGTATTTTTAGTTACATGATTTATTTGTTTAAATAATACATATAGATGGTTTTATAAGTTGTCTCGTAGTGAGTTATAGAAAATTGACTACAAACCAAACTTTATTTATTTTCTCACTTTATTTATTGGGTCTATCTCAATTCCACTGCCCTAATAAAATTGAACAATGTCCCCTCTCTTTTATTTTTATTTTTGAAGCAATGATGTCCTCTCTTATTAACTGAAAATATGGAAATAACCTCCATAGTGAAATTTTTTATTAAATTCAAACAAAATTAACGGAATTTTATTTATTTATTTTGTTAATTTCAAATCATAAGGTCCAAAATTTATCATTATATATTAATAAACCATAAAAATTTGTCTTTAGTTTTGCTTCAATTTAACATAAAATTAAATGGTAAAGAGATATTTGCATACTTTCAATACATGAGAGAGACGTTGTTCGGTTTTATAAATTATGAAGAAATGAAATATACCCAATAATTAGGGAGAGAAGAATTGAGTTAGGCTATAAACGAGTTTGTAGCTATCTTGCTATCATCCAATACTTAACAACTTATAAAATCATCCATATATATTATTTAAACAAGTTACATGACTCATTAAATAGGTCATATGACTAAAAATTTATGTGGATAGATTTATAAATTATTACTTAGAGAGTTTTAATAAAATGACAACAATTCAGTTAGAGAGAGAAAATAGGATTTTCAAAAACAAAAAAAAAAAAGTAAAGAAGGAAAATACACGTGGCGCAAAAGCGGTATTCCTCACCAGCGTGTAACTTCTTAGCTTAGATAAGAAAAATCAAACTCCACGCGCCCCCCACAAAAGATACCGAGTTATTCCCATGGGTTCCACTTTACGCGTTGACTTTATAACACGTGGAGGAATTCTTTACCTTAACCTCTGGAGCGTGTTTACACGCGCCGTCAGAGTACGTAAGAGAAAAAAGAATTTACTTTTTATTTTTTATTTTTGAATAAACGACCAGTTAAACCCAAATTCCTTCGGAAAAGGATCTCTTTGGTTGAAAACTTTTATTTTCCTTTAAATTTTAATTAGAATTATGATATATGGTATTTATTTGATTTTATATTATTTTAATAAATATTTTAAAACTATTGAATATTTTTAAATACCACATATCTTTTGTATAAATAAAAATAAGTAGATTTTGAAGGATTCAACGGGAGGGATCTTCTCCGAATTCCTTCTCTTTATAACCCCTCAGCGTGAGTTATAAGTTTAAACGCAAAAAAAATTAACCCCAATAATAAAAACAGAATAAAAAGTGAAAGGGTTTCATTCTGGAACTCTCTTTCTAAGAAAAACCCTTAAAGCTTTAGCCATGACTGACCAAATGGTCGTCGAGGATAACCCTAACAACAACAACAATTATTCATCCGAGTTCGATTCGCTTCCAATTCCGCCAATGGATTCGCTTTTCTTTTCGGAGAATAACAGTAACGGTAACAGCAACGGCGATAATGGTATAATTAGCTCCGAGAATTATATTTCGGATCTTGGTTTCGGGTTCGGGTTCGACGATAATCCGAATTTCGAGCTCACTTTTGACGATCTCGACGATCTATATCTCCCTTCGGAAAATGATGAGTTTCTCATCCCTGATCATGGACTCGATTCGCTTCAACCGGTTCAGGTCTCGGTTTCGGGTTCTCCGGAATCTGGTGCTTCGGGAGTTTCTGTCGATCGCGGTGGATCGGAGGTGGAGAAGTTTCTTAACTTCTCGGCGTCGGAGTCCGATAGCTACGATCGCGGCGGCGATGTGGCTAGGGTTTCGTCTCCTGAATTCTCCGGAAGCGGCGTGTCGGTGTCGTCGCAGGTATCGGGGAACCAGCCGCTTTCTCCTAATGTGATCGTGGTGGATCAGAGAGTGAAGGTGGAGGACGAAATGGCGGCGGCCGCGATGAAGAATTCGAATTCCGTTTCGAAGAGGAAGAAAGAGCAGCACCACGACGAAGGAAACACACCCAAGTACCGGAGGTCTTCGTCTTCGGAGAATAATGCCGCCGCAGCGAGTTTCATCAATGAGGCCGGTAACGGCACCGATGACGAAGAGAAGAGGAAAGCGAGGCTGATGAGGAATCGCGAGAGCGCCCAGCTGTCGAGGCAGAGGAAGAAGCATTACGTGGAAGAGCTGGAAGATAAGGTAAGAGCTATGCATTCTACAATTGCCGAATTGAATAGTAAGATTTCGTATATCGTGGCGGAAAACGCTACCTTGCGCCAGCAGTTGAGCGGCGCGACGCAGCCACCGCCTCCGCATTCGGGGATGTACCCACATCCTGCAATGGCGCCCATGGGTTATCCGTGGATGCCGCCTTGCCCAGCATATGTGGTTAAACCGCAAGGGTCTCAGGTTCCGTTGGTTCCGATACCGAGGCTGAAATCGCAGCAGCCTGTATCGGCACCAAAGAGGAAGTCAGAGAGTAGGAAGAGTGAAGGGAAGACTAAGAAGGTTGCTAGTGTTAGTTTCCTGGGGTTGTTGTTTTTCTTCTTGCTTTTTGGTGGGATGGTTCCTTTTGTGAATGTTAGGTATGGTAGAATTGGGGACAAAGTTCCCGGAGGTTCGGGTTATGTTAGTAATAGGTGGTATGATCGGCCTCGTGAGCGGGTTTTCAGTGTTAACGACTATTTGAATGGTTCTGGAGGAAGTGTAGGAGTTGGAGTTTCTAACAAAGTAGATTATGTGAGAGGTTGCATACGAGTGGAAGATTTAGAATATGAACGGAAAGGACAAGGATCGGACGAAGTTGTTCGTTTGAGTAACGGTAGTGAGCCTCTTGTTGCTTCTCTATATGTGCCGAGGAATGATAAGCTTGTGAAGATTGATGGGAACTTGATAATTCACTCTGTTCTGGCCAGTGAGAGAGCTATGGCATCTCAGGCTGCTCCTGAAAAGAAAGACAATAGAGAAACTGGTTTGGCAATTCCTAGAGATTCGGCTCAGGCATTGGCTATTCCGGATGTTGGAGGGAATAGAGGGAGACATGCTCCCGTATATAGAAATCCTACGGGAGGGCCGAAGGCTCTTGCCTCTGGTTCTGCCGATACTTCCAAGGACCATTTGAAGTCGACTGCAGCTGATGGTAAGCTGCAACAGTGGTTCCGTGAAGGTCTTGCAGGTAATTATTCTGCTCAATTTGCCTATATTTCTTGATTGTTTGCATATGTATATATAGAAGGGTTCTTGCTGATATGTTATATGCTTTTAATAAGTTCCATGCCTATAATTCTCTTGTGGCAAAGAAAAATTAGACATCTTTGTGTTTAGTCTTGGTCGCTTTATAAGCCATGGTTTTGATGACGTAGTCCCTTGAAATTAAATTTAACTTTGTTGGCAGTCTGTATGAATCAAGATTTTTTGACAATGCACACATATTATACCTCCCCCCCTCATCCTCCTTAAAAGTATATTTATACTCTTTTTTAGGTGGTATTGTGTGGATTTCCTTTTTGCTTGTGGAGGCTTTATCAAATCTATTTTTTTAAGCCAAGAGAATAGCTTTGACAGACTGGAAATCAGAACAGTGGTTTGCCTACTAAAATTAGATCAAGTCACTTCTTCCACTTTAGCAAAATACCAACAAACCATATTTTATTTGTTTAATTATTTTTGGTAAGTCCAACAAAACATATTTTATGTCTTGACATGAAGCATGTTTGTTGTAGTCTTTATATTGACAAGTGACATTTTATCCATACCTCACGTGCTTTGTGTACCCTGCCTCAAACTAATTTTAGGAATTCATAGAATATGACTGTCCTGCTATGCTTCCATATCAACCTTTTCTTTTTTGGCCTACTTTATTGATGTTGGCTCATTTGACCTTATGATTAAGAGTGAAATACATTAATCTCAATCAATATTGTTAGACCTTATGATTAAGAGTGAAATACATTAATCTCAATCATTGATTGCTGTGAATTTTGCTTATTCCTCTAAACTGGTTTATGTGCTCCTGTTGGACCATTATTATTATTATTAAACTTTTTTTTTTGAACAAGTAAAAAAGGTTACGTTTTAAAAAAAAAATGATTTTGTTTGGAATTATATACGATTAACATTTATTTAGTGAGTGCACCAAATACTAGCCTCTGGAAAATGATTTTCATATCGTGTCTTACTGAAATTGGTCTGTCGCAAGCGAACGATTAACTGTTGCCACGCTCTCATTTAATAGAGCACTTACCTGATCATTCTGGCTGTCATTTCTGTGGGGTTTTGTGTTGGGCTGCAAGTTGGGTTGATGGTGACAGTTGATCTCATGTTTCTGGCATCCATGCATGCTCTTTTGACTAAATACTTATGGTTCTTTTCCTTTTACAGGGCCAATGTTGAGTTCTGGCATGTGCACTGAGGTGTTCCAGTTTGACGCCTCACCAGCCCCAGGAGCTATAATTCCAGCATCCTCAGTTTCAAATGTTCCTGCAGAACACCTTCAGAATGTTACTCGCCTTATCAAGGGGAGGAATAGAAGGATCCTCCATGGTCTTCCAGTTCCTGTGGCTGGATCCAATTATAACATTACTGAGGAACATGTGAGAAAAAATTCTCAGGAGGAAAGCTTCCAAGGTAATAAATCTTCTTCTATGATTGTTTCTGTGCTTATTGATCCCAGAGAATCTGGAGACAGTGAAGTTGATGGCAGGATCACACCAAAGTCACTTTCACGGATTTTTGTTGTCGTGCTTCTGGACAGCGTAAAGTATGTCACTTACTCTTGTGTGCTTCCACGGTCTGGTCTCATCTAGTGACAACTTGAAAGTGGATATTAGTTTTGGTGATACGGAATAACCGCAGCACCCAACTCTTTACCACCCAGTTTTGTATATAACATAATAATAAGCAGCATTTATTTATAGCAATCTTAGCCTCTAGATGTACTCTAAATTTCCTAAACTTGTTAACTTAAGCTCGTTAGGTTATACTGTATGTCCTTTGGTTGAGATGTAGAACATTAGCCCTGACGTTTCTTCAAATGGATGTGTGGCTGTTGTTCTCTCTCTAGTGTCTAGTGCTCTACTCTCTAGCGTACCCAGAGGTACTACTCTCTGGGAGATGATTATCATTGTTTGATAGGCAGCACGCATTAGTGGTAGCAAGTCATAATGTTGTACTGATCGCAGACATTTTACTAAATATATGGAATAACTTATTTTATGTATTCTTATAATTTTTTTTTTTTTTTTTTGATTTTAGTAAATTATAGTTCTTACTTTTCATCTTAGCCATTCATGCAAAAGTAATATTTCATCTTAGCCATCTAATGAAAAAATATGTTTGAATCGACAAACGACATGAAAGTTTTTCATGAAAAATTATAAGTTATAATTTTTCATCTCGTCCATTGAAAGGTATATTAATCGTGCAATACTTCGAAAATAATTTTTTAAAAGCATTGTCCTTGTAATTCAATATATGGTATGGTGTTGATCAAATGTAGGTCAAACTTGACAGTATGTTTTCTTTAGGTTGGGAAGAGGTCTCTTGTGGGGAGAGGGTAGTGATTCTAACGCTGGATGGTTTCTTGAGAAGAAAATAGAGTTCTTTTGGTAAGGGGGCGTCGAGAAAATTACACAGTTTTTTTTTAAAAAAAAAATTACAAAGTTACACGAATGTAAACCATTACCTGATTTTACGTGGACGTGAATGGAAGATATAATCCGACCGAATTTTGTTTGAGGAAAATGATGGACTAGATATGAACATGGATGAGTGGGACATACTACTAGTGAAAACTGAGATGAACATGGATGAGTAGAACATACTACTAGTGAAAACTGAAAATTGAGTCTAGATCTAGACTCTAGTCATACTTTGTTTCTATTGCAGAAGATTTTAATTGTAAGTTACAAAAAGGGAAATTCTTTGATCTCGTGGGAGGTAGGATGTGTAACTTGACGTTTATGTGTCATTTGGAATAAGATTCATTTTAACCCAAATAACACGTATGCATCTTATCACAAACCTCCACATGCCCAGTTAAAAAATCTGTTCAAACTATTCAGATTGCATGGCTTCTAGTCGGCAAAAATAGGAGGTTATGCGTGGCCTCATGTAGTACTTAACATCTACTTTTTCAATTTCAAGTGCTCGAGCATTCTCATCAGCCTCTAGGTAATTTTAGACAAATTCTAAATAAAACACCGATTTTTTTTTTTTTTTATTAAACTTATTCTTCACATATATTACATCAACCATTCTATTTATTTCTTCATTCCATTTATATATTATTTTTTCTCTCTCCAAAATAAATAAATAATTGTTTTATTACTTTCCCTTTCACCCCACAGCAACAGCCAACGTCCAGTAAACCCCAGCACCACACTTCTCAGCCAACAATTCTCACAATCACAAATCACAATCAAATCACAAATCACAAATCACCAATACAATCACAATCAAACCCATATGCGACATTTATGTTCTCTCCAGCAAGCATTCCAAATTTCCAATTCAACCAAAGCATCCACGACGCAATGCAAAAGACTGAAAGAGTTCAATCTCAGGAACACCAATTTCTTGATTACCAAGTCAGCAACTTCTAGTGATATACAAATTGATCTAACAACACATAGAGTGGGAAGGATATACAAATTGATCTAAGCATCCACGACATTTACCAACTTCCGTAGAATTAAAAATGACTTCCCTATTTAGTGAATATTTTGTGTTGTGGATTTTTCAGGTTAGACAGTGGAAATTGGTGGCATTATTTAAAATTCAGTTTGTAAGTTATTATTAGTAGTATTTGAGGGTGGCAATGATGAACCAAATACATGTTGGAAAAATACAAGAAATTTCAGAAAGAAGACCCCTCTAAAGCTGATATACAAATTGATCTAACAACACAAGATTCAATTTAGCTTAGCATAATAACATCAATGAGAGTCCACACATTCATACATATCTTTATAAGTATACACAGAGATAAGGAAAGCAATCGAGCAAAAACGAAAAATTCTATGCTTGGTTCTTAAAAAAATTTAATCGCTGTTCTTGAACTTGAAGAGG
Organism: Fagus crenata; assembly: GCA_014362285.1. Classification (NCBI taxonomy): domain Eukaryota; kingdom Viridiplantae; phylum Streptophyta; class Magnoliopsida; order Fagales; family Fagaceae; genus Fagus; species Fagus crenata. The sequence goes on from BKZX01029370.1 coordinate 40,828, forward strand.
GCCAAAGCATAAACTAAAAACAAAGTTTAAGAAAATCCAAACTAACATTTATTCATTGGTTTTGATTCTTCGAAACTTTGTTTGAAGATTGTCAAAAATTGGGATATCAACACGAGAGGTTGGCTCCAATGCATCATCGGTATTGGCTTCTGAATTATTTGAATTTTTTCTTTAGAAAAAATCTAATTGACTTTCTCATGATCTACAAATCAAATAAATTTTTATTAATTATTTTATTATATATCTAATAGTATTTTAACCAAAAAAAATAATTAATGTTGCTAATTAAAAAAATATTTTGTTAACTAGTGTCCTTAGAGAAATGATTAAGGAGCATTTAAATACTTATACTTTACGAAAAGTAATGAATTTTTAATATTAAAATAATAAATAGAAAGACTAAAATATATTTAAAAGCTATTTTTTATTATTTTAATATTAAAATTTTACTACTTCTTATAAAATACTTCATTAACCATTATTCTAACTTCACTAGTTAACAGGACCATTAAAAAAAGCCAACACAAAAACACAATTTACTGCTTATTCCACTGTTCTGTACCTATTTTACTTTGAAAGTTCACGTTTTTTCTTAAAGCAATAAATATATAGTTCCACACAATTCCACTTCGTGAATCCTAAGCCACATGTTATTAATAATAATAAAAAAAGACTTTCATAGTTCAGATACTACTACTATTTGACTCACTTTAATCACTTTCATTGACACACATAACATTCATAAAAAAGACTTTCAGACCTTCAGTTTTCATATTACAAAAAATGAAGGTAAGGCCGTGAGGGTGAGCTGGTCCTCCCTCATCCTTTGGCAAGTGCACCAGAAGTTGCTGCAGTCATTGGTCCTCCGTAATTTGAAATTTTACACTAGTTACTTGATCAACTTTTTCAATGTTAATAATTAATAATTAACAAATTACAAATAATAATATAATAAAATTAAAACTTAAATAAAAGTTTACACAATTCAATCTCAAATCTATATAAATATATTTTTATACATGTATACATATAAACATATAATAGTATATATATTCAAATCGAGCCTCATACTAACGAATTTTTCACAAGTATATTTGATCTTGGTTCGTTTAATAATGGAACCTAATCCTAAGCATGGGCTATTCCTTGTAGATGGGACAGTAATTTATGGTCCCGCTGGAAAGCCACATTAGGTTTAGTAATTCCGTTCAAGATAGTAGGCACAACTCAAGCCATAAGCTTTTATTAGTCCAATCTTTCTGATTCTTAATTATTGCATAAATAATTTGCTATAGAAAGAAAATGATATTCTGACTATAATTAATTATAAACTTTCGGCAATAAAGGCTAATGTTCCATGAAAATTGAAATAATTTCTTATCTTTTTGCATATATTCAAAGCAGACATATTCAAAGTGCATTTCTTGCAAATTCAAAGTTCACGTTCCATCATATTAGAGGTTCCATCTTTTTCTAATCTTCCACCTCATCTCAGCCGCATGAGATATTGATCAAATCAAACTCCACTAGAGAAAACAAAAGGCCTAGGACTTATTCCAACAATTTATTTTATTCCCACAAAATTTTAAAAGGAAAAAGTAAAATTTATTTTACTTTATGTTGTTGATGATCAAATTTATTTTATGTTGATGATTCTTGATTTTTCACTTCTCTCATCAAGTATATATTCCAAGTTAGGATTGATAAAATGAATTTACAATATAATGGTACGCCGAAAAGTTAATTCTGAAATTGAATTAGACAATGGTTTTCTGTTTCATGTCCACTCTACTAGTTTATAAAGATCATGCCTCTTAGACATAGATCTCGGTTCTAAATAATTAAGCCTAGGATGGCATTTGAGATAGCACGTCATACGCTTGAGAGGCTTAATATTTTAACCTTGTAAAATACTTCTACGCTTTGTTCAAGAAAAACAAAAGAAAAAAAGCAAATTTTTTTTTTTGGGGGCATATCAACAACATATTATGTAGAAACATATTTTTATGATACTATTAATAAACCTGATATAAATTAATTGTTTACCATGATATATAGTCTCATATGATCAAAATGACGACATCCTGGTGTTAATTTTGTTGTTCTTTTTTTCTATTTGGTTAGGTATGAATCAAGGTTCATAGAGAAGATTGTTGAAGATGTTTTGAATAGAAAAATTCGCACTCCCTTGAATGTTGCCATACACACAATAGGGATAGATTCTCGTGTTGAAGAGATGAAAGCTTTATTAAATCTTGGAAAACCTGATGTTAGCATTGTGGGCATTTATGGGATGGGCGGTATAGGCAAAACAACCATAGCAAGTTTTCTTATGCACGCGTCAAGAAGACCTGATTTCCCACCAAAAACCTTCTATAAATAAGACCCTTAAACACCAACTTGAGGAAAAAAGCTTAAACTAAACCATCATCAGCTCAACCACAACCCAAAACACCATATGATCATCCCAAATACTTACCCACGGCCAGATCAAATCACAACATCACTGAGATTGCAAGGATAGTCTGAAACTCATTACAGCAGTAATCAGACTATTCTCCTCTAGAGCACTCTCTAGTATATTTTCTCAAGTACAGAGTTCTAAAGTCATCTTCAACCTTAAAACTCTGATCCTCAACCCTAAACACTAACCCAAGCCTAAGATACCATGATATAAGCTCATATCTCCAAAAGTGTCACTTGGCAGATATTCGGGTTATAGCAGTAAACACTATATTGAGCTCTTGGTCTTCTTCAACCTTGAGACTCACACCACTAAAGCCTAAACACTTTCATTTTACTCCCATGCATGTTTCATAGGACTGACTCCCTCCCGCTTAGTCAAACTTTTTTAGTCTCTACAAGTTCATTGTTATGGGTTTTATTTATGGCAGCAGATATTAATGATAAATTCATGCCTTGATGATTTTAAGTCCATATTGGGTTCAAGTTGTTATATTTTGAGTCTAGATTCTCCATAAAACAGTGGAAGCCTTATTCCCTTATTATTTTGGGCTTTTATTAACAAAACCCTCTTGTTGGGCTATTTGGCTATCGTTACTGTTACTGTTCACTCGACTTGGGCCTTGGTAGATTTGACTCTTATTTCTTCAAGGACGGTACCCCATTAGTCCTTGGGCCTACTTTTAGGTCTTTTGTTGAATTTTAGGTTCAACTCTCTTACCCTTTAAAGTTCAGTCCATGTTCCAACCAATCTCGTTGCGGCACGTGTGATAAGTCATAAAATATGACTTATTAAGTCCATTTTCTAAGGTTTTTAATATAATTATTTTTGCATTTTATTTTTAGTTGTATGCAAATCATTGTATTTCTTTTATTTCATTACGTTGTATAAAAATAATTTATTTACATGCATTATTTTAATTTTACAATGTCTAAATTTTATGTTATGTTTTAGATGCAAACTAGTACTGAAAAAAGAAAAAGAACAGCAAGGCAACAAGGCCAGCAGGCCAGTAGTAAGCCCAGCAGGCCAGCAAGCCTAGCAGTCCCACCGATTGCATGCTGTCTCCTTCCTCCCGCGCAACACAGGATTATTGCCCCATTAACGAGTTCACGTGACAAGCTTTGACTGGGTTGCATGCTCTCTCTTTCCAGCCGCACCACACATGATTATTCCATTATTGGAGCCCTAAATGAAGAGGCGTGAAGCAGTAAAAATGGGGGCAGCAGTGCCGCCTAGGAGCAGAGAGCATTTTTAGAGTTTTTCTTCATTTTTCTCTCTAGTTTTTTCTCTAGTTTTCTTTTGTAATTTCTTGGCCATGATTGGCTAGACTTTTAGCTTGGGCTTAGGGGGAATCCAAATTTCTAAGGTAACTAATTTCTTTTAAATTCATTTTGAGTTTCAATGTTTAAGATTTATTATTTGATTGTTCTCATCTTTTTATTATTTCTTTTATTTGTGGTTCTATAATTTGAATCTTTTCATGAGTTCAATCATGTTTTTCTCATAGTTAAGTAAAGATTTTAGTTCCATTAAATCTAAGAACTCAATTGGATATTACTTTTTACTACATTGTTGCTAGATTAATTAGTACAATGTCGATTTTAGGTTTTTCCAACGTAGTTATTTATTATGTGTTTAAATCAATGAACAATCAAATAGTATTTCTAATTTAGATTTTATTAAAAATGGTTTTTATTGCAAATGTTCCAATTGAGGGTTTGGGATGTGAAACCCTCAATTGTGTAATTCCATGGATTTAAATTGAATTAGTTTATTTTAGTAAATTTGAGGAACCCAAAGCCCTAGCAATTTTTAGATTTGAGTTTCTTTACTTATTTAAATTGTGAGCTTTCAAAACAACCAAAACATTTTCTTGATTTAATTTCTAGTGTTACGTGTTTATTTTAAAACCCCTCTCTCCGTGGTACGACAACCCACCTTACCATATATACTACCATTTTACCTTATACATCCACACATATATTCATACATATCAAATTTGATTAGACTCCATTAAAAAACGACGTTTTGGAGGCCGATCAACGTGGCATAGCTCAAAAAACCCCCCTCACAACCTTCATTCAATCATTTCTTTATTCTGTTAATTTACCCCTTCTTTCCTTACTTTTCATTGTTGAACTTCTTCAGAGCCATAGCTTTGGTTGAAGTTGTACAATTGCGGCCATTACTCTAATTTTGCCAATACATTAGTTTATTCTGTGTAAAAACCAATAGCTAGTCATGACTGGATTCAAAGATTTTCCACCTTCTACATCTTCTCCATTGAATCCCCAGTTTCTTCCCTCTGGACCTGTTGAATCGGAACCATACCCGTGGCTTTTCTTACCTGACAAAAACTTAGGCAATGTGGGAACAAGTTTGAACGGAGGGTTGTTTGAAGGTGGTGGTATGCAAGAAAGTTCCAACAATCCCATCGATTCTTTAGGTGACCTTCCGCAAGATTTGCTCAATGAAATAGATTTATCATCACTAGACTTTTCTTTCCTTGCATCAACTCCCAATCCTCCAAAACCACCACAAAGTTTCAATGGGAAGAATGTAGAGTCTGCAAAAGAGGTAATCATTTCTTGATTCTAAAGGCATTGTTGTCAACGTACAAAAAATTCTTGTCGATGCTCATTCATGTGTTCTTGCATTGCAAGTGACAAATAATCAGGGAGTCACGCCAAAAATTGGTATGAAATTTTTATGTGAGGAAGACGCTACCTTTTACCAAAACTGTGCCAATAAAGTAGGTTTTAAGGTGAGAAAATGGAAGATAGTAAGGTTGAAAGATAAAACCCTTAGGAAAAGAAACTTTGTTTGTTCATGTGGTTTGCTATTAAAGAAGCAAGCTTCTACCATCACAAAATATACAAGAATAGGCTGGAATGTCAAGTTATTGCTAATCCTAAAACTTGTCTGTCAATGGTCTTAGAGATCACTGACAACAAGTTTAAGGAATTCTTCTTTCTCTTTTCTTCCAATATGAAGGCTCTGATACCACTGATGGAAATAACAAAGTAAAAACAAATAAACTGGTGGATTCCAATAAAGGTGTTTATCACTTGAGAAAGAGAATCCAATAAAGGTGTTTCTCAACTTCCAATAACCGCTAATAACCGCAAAAGGTTATTAGCAGTTATTTGGATTTCTCTATTCTCAAGAGAATAGTTAACCACCAAAAAGGCTAGACTATGGTATATGAGTGTCCACACTATTATAGTGTGATCACTCTTATACCTTCAAGCCTAGGATAAGTTATGCCAACCAAAGAGCAGTAAGCAACTAGTGCTCAGCCTTGTGTTTAGTTTACTCCAATATTTTAAGCTATCAAAATATGAACATATTAGGAATAAATAAGAATTAGATTTTATATGGATGTTGAATTAATTGATTTAAAATATTTTAGTTAAAATTTTTCTTACAAAATACATACAAGGTATAACATAAAATGCAACAAACTTTTATGATTAGAGAGCATGTCATTTGTGTGTCTTCAAACACGATTTTTGAGCTTAGAGTCATGAAGACATGACTTTTGCAAAATTAGTAACACGATACTTTGGATTATGATGTCCCGTGCAATGTGAAGTGCATTTGAAAATATTTGGAAGAAATTATATTAGGACCCATTTATAATACTTATTATCTATAATCTATAATTTATAATATAAACTAATAGCTGAGGCTTTACTTTTTCCTAATACATGTCACATTAGACTTCCTATTCTCATAGCAATCCCCATGAGACTCATGCCTCCCAATTTTTTTCCCTATTTTATCCTTATATATAGGGATTTTCTATCCAACCACAATTAATTCAGCAATCAAATTAATTATTTTTCCTCTCTGTCTAATGCATGACTCCTCATCTAACACTATCTCTCTCTAATTCAACCCTATTTTCACTCACTCCATTTAATTAATTACAACATTCAATTTCTTTTATATTTATGTTAGCATAAAATTCCACCTCATACTCTCTCTTTTCTTCAAACTATTTTACAAAATGGTATTAAAAATAATATTATTAAGCAAAAAAATTCTAAATTTGAGGCATACCTCAAATGAACTAGTTAGTTGGCATGATAGTAGGTAGCGCGTAAGTGCAACCAACCAACCACCTTGATAAGCGTAAGTTGTATGATTGGGGTTAATGGGGCCGCTTGGGAGAGGGATGTTGGCTAGATAATATGTAGGACCCCTATTGATCATCAGAAGGGGACACGTAACACCTTACTTAGCCTACTAGTCACATGTACCGTGATAATTGCAAGACTTTTATAAATGCTCATGAGAAGACTCGAACTAGTGACCATTGGGAAACACATTCAAGGCCGGACTAGTTGAGATATGCCTCAGGATTGAAAATTGGGGGAGTTAGGGATGAAATGGAAGAAGAGCAATGCTACCGACTTAACATTTTCACAACAATATTGAGTTGGAAGGTTTTTTTTTTTTTTTTTGATAGGTAATAAGACTTATATTAGAGACTCAGAGTGCACAAATTGTGCACCCAAGAGAACAACATTACAACAAAGAAATATGAGTAAAATTTGAATGCAATACAACAACAAAATCATGAACAGTATTAACAGTAGTAAAGCCCTTTGCCTTCGACCAATCAAATAAAGACTCAACAAATGAACCAAAAACCTGAGTTGGTAGGTTTTTATTAGTTCTCATATGGACCCACCACTTATATCACTTTATTATTTACCATTTATAACTTGACATCTCAACATTGTTCTGAAAATATTATGTCCGTACTTTATTGAATAAAGAAATAAAACTCTAAAAGCCACTAGGGGATTGTGGGCTTGACAATGGGTCCTATCTGAATGGGTTGATTCCGTAAGGTTTTGGGCAATAGGGATATCAAACAGAATAGAGTCAGGTGATAGAGTTGGGCTTGGGCCGTTTATGAGATTTCATTTTTCTCTCTTTCTCAGCATTCTGTCACTTGTTCTCAGGTACACAATCCAATCCCTCCAAGTATGTTTTCTCTCTGTCTCAATTACTCTCCGTTTGTTTGACAAGAAATGAAAAAGGATAATTGTGTTTTATGGTTTTCACCTCAACTGTGCCAAATGGGGAGTTATATGCTAAGCTTTATAGTGAGGATTTTTGCTTTTTTGGGTTCGAAATAATAAACCCTTTTGTGAGTCAATTTTAAATTTATATTCTTTTCTTAATCTCTAATGTATATTTAGATTATTTTCCTCCTTATTTTTTCTGGGTTTTCACCCATTTGCTTCACTCTGATTCCAAGAGGCGAAAATGTTGAGTCTTTTTTTTTTTTTTTTTTTTTTTTGGTCTAGAGTGATAATAAGATATGATTTCTTAATCTCATTATTTTCTACTAAATGTTTTATGCAATTGAACTGAGCCTAAGAGTTTCTATGCAATTGTTGAGTCTTTTGTTAATTTTCTCAGGCCTCAGATAATGGAAATGTAGAAACCAATGATTCAATCCCTTTTTCTTTCCTACATTTTCTCAGAAAGCTAAGAGAGTCTTTTTTTTTTTTTTGATGGCTGGTAATGGGTTTGCTACCTGTTGTTTTGTTATAAAAATACAATTTTGATATACCAATTTGGTTAAAGTTTATGACTTTTGTGTTTTTGGGCTGAATTGATGTGTGTTTCTGACTTTCTGTTGGCTGTGGTGAATGTATTTGGTATAAAGTTGCACATGAATTGACTCTGTTGTTGTTTATTTTGTGAAATATTTCTTAATATTTTGTTCGTCTAATACTTTTTTTTTTGGCTCAAGTTTATTGCTTGGTCTGCTGTGTGAGTGGAATGTGGAAGTTGGGTCAGTAGTGTTTAATAGTACAGAAGGACTAAAATCATAAGAAAAGAAAGTTTGAGAGCTATTTGACTAAATGATATATTTGAAAAATAGTTTGAAGCAGTGCTTGAATCAGTTTATCAGCCCATGTCGATGTCAGTCAGGATCCCTGGTAGAAAAATTGCTAGTAACCTTCTGATTTGCTCAAGAATTGGTTAGGAATTATCATAGGGATAAATTAATGGGCCTCCAAGGTGTACTATCAAATTCGATATCCTTAATTAAAGCTTATGACTTTATTGAATGCGATTTCATTTTAGATCTCTTGGGGTTGGAGGATCTTATTGGGAAGATTGCTTGGGCTAGTGCCATTTACCATAAAGTGTAATGTTTGATGTTAGGTGTAGGCTGTCATGTGGTGTAAGAATATTAGAGATTCTATACAAAACAGGGCCTTGTGTCATATTTAGAGACTCCCTGGTTTTTATTTTCGTTTAGTACTGTTGTGTGCTAACCTGTTTTGCTGGTAGGTGCAGTTCTAACTATCTGTCTGTGCTGCTGTTGTAAAGTTTATTGTTTTTATAGAAATTTTCTCATTTATTAAAAAAAAAACCATCTCAACATATAATGAACAAGGACACAAATACATTGTTTCTTCTCCCTTTAACTTAAAAAGAATTACATTTTATCATGTTTATCTAGTTAGTTTTCTTGATTGGTTGTGATTTGTTTATGTGCAATTTTTCAAGTGATGAAATGGGTTTAACATCAAATGTGGAATCTTTTTTTTTGTTGGATAAATAGTATAATGGAGGCCTTAGATTGGGAAAGTTCTTCCGGAGGAGCAAGCGATATAGAGGGCTTTTTGCAAGATATAAATTATGATGATGATGAGGAACACCCTTTTACAGTTGGGTTTTTATCCAAGTTGCAATTTAGGTATATATATATATTTTTTAGGAAAATTGACTCTTTATGATATTAAAAAAAAAAAAAGTTTTTTTTTTTTTTTGGTTGTAACTTTAGGTTATGGCCACAATTTTCAGGAAAGATAAATCCAAGGCTCATTGGATTGACGAAATCGAAATGGCTGAGGTCATAGAAAACAAGGGTAAAACGTGGAGGACAATGGGAGTAGTTTGTAGCGGCAAGATTTATTACTCAATTGAGGAAACTCTGTAGGTGAAATGACATATTTTCGTTTATTTATTTATTTTTCAATCCGTTATCATTTCTTGGTTTTTCTTGCTAACTAATTAAGAATCAGTTTATTGTTTATTTTGGTTATAATTTCAAATGTAGTATGTACAGGTTTAGTGCTTAATAGATCTTGCGGTACTTTATTCATAGTTTCCTTGATTGCCACATATTGGTATCTTTATTTGAGGGACACTTAATTTTTTTAATCATTTGTGTCCTAATTGAACATTCTGTATTGTAAAGCAGAGCTGGTGTTATGGTTGTCTTATAAAAAATATGTCTTCTGATTTTTTTTTGAGCCAAATAGTTTGACATTTCAAACTGTGGTGTTGGTCAAAGATTATAGATTGCTTTGTATAAAAGTTGAAGGACAAAGTGGTAAGAAGTAGAGGATTTCATTGAATCTTCAGCCTTATTCTTATTTTAAGTGACACATGCAAATTTATAAGTAAATGTTGTAAGTGAAAGGTACTAATAGTTTAGTAATTGACATAAAGAAAGAAACAAGTCATAATTTTTTTAAACATATTTCTTTTTAATTTTAATGAAAAGGAAGGGATTTATGTCCTTATACGTTGCATGTTGAGATGGGATAATCTATGAAGTGTAACTTCTTATTTTTGTAGGTTTTTGATGGAAATAGGGGCATTACTTCTCTTAGATAACAATGATACCAGTCTTTCATTAAAAGATATATATGCGAAGGTTAGTGAAGGCTCTTGGGAGCTCTTTGAGGTTTATAGGCACATGAAGTCTCTTGGTTATGTCATTGGGCGGCATGGTATTGCTTGGTCTACGAAGGGTGTGAAGAGTAACTATCAATCTGTTTCTCTTCAAGGCTCTATACAAAGCAGTAAAGTGGTAGACGTAGAATCAAAAGATGAGAGGTCCATCATTGGACTATTTAATGATATGCATATTAATGAAGCAAGGCCAGTTTTTGATGTCTATCTCCCAAATAGCAAGTTTAGAAAGTCTTCTCCTGGTGCCCCAAGCTTTGTGCTCTGCTTAACTAGGTAATCGTATTTGGTAAAATTTATTTTCTCCTTTTACGTCCATTTGTGTTGATCCCTTTTTAGGCATTGATTGGAAAAATTCATTCATATAATGCTCCATTTGGCAGTTGTGAGCAGTTGTGGAAAAATTCCAACCTAATTGGTTCTCTTCCTTGGTTTTGTTAATAACATGGGCCACACATAGGGTTTATTAAGACTGGGAAAAACTTTGGATTGCATTCAGTTCCATTAAAGCAACTGATTTGAAGCACTACCGAGTAAAAATATAGGTAGTTTGAATTTGTAGCACATAACATTGATTCAAATGGCATTGTGCCAGTTGAACATGCCAAAGTGTTATGCTTTTACTTATCTTTTCCTTTTCTATTGAAACCTTTTCACATAGGCCTTAAAAATCATCGAGGTATTTGTGCTGATGGAAAACAATTGGCATCTTGAGAAGGAATGATTGTCTTTATCATTTCTGAAAAGTGTAGAATCCTAGTCCACAAAGTAGTGTAAACTTAGCTTGAATATCAGTAAATTTGATATCACTTGCATTAATCTATCACAACTTGTTCACTCCACTTGATTTGAAAGAGATCTAGGAATTATTAATTGATCTGCATATATAGTCAAAAATATTTTAAATCTATTATGACTTGCCTTCTCTTGTAAGGCTGATCTACCATCCATTGCAGATGTTCAAGTCCTTGAAAGACTATGTGGAGGTGTACCTCTACTGTTATGTCATGTAGAATATGGGCGGGTCAGTTTGTTTTCCTTCGATGAAGTGGAGCTTCCTATTCTAACCTGACTCTACTTTTATAATTCAGAGTTAAATGCTACATCAAAAACATAACAAAAGCTTACTCTACATGGTAGAGTCACAAATATCTACAAGCAGGAAGCTTGCACTGTGATGTAACATATCACCATTTATTTTGTAGAATTTGATTCTGGGAAAATTTGGGTAATTTCTGGGCACGGTAATTTATGTACAGGTTTCATTTCATCTTTTTATATAGATAACTATAACTTTTGCTCATAATAGGTGAAATTTCTTCTTGAAATCTTCTTTGATCTTTGTTTGGAGAAGTATATAGAAAATATGATGCAATTTTTAAAGTTTAAGCCACAAAGGAAAGTTTAGCAGACACCTTGCAAAGACAGTTATTATCCTTTTTCTTTTACTATTAGATCTTGCTTTAAGCTTTAAAACTATTTTGACAGGACTTTCATTAAGAAAAAAAATTTAGTGTAATGGTTCAGGATAACAAAAGGACTATATTTACATGCTTTGATTATTTGTATGTGATATTGTAATTAGTTAGTTGGTTTTTTAGAAGGGGAAAGAATTTGAAAATACATGTGGGCTATGTATGACTTATGTAGTGTGAGTTTCAGTAATCTCAACTAGTAAAATCTCTTGGTAAAGCCAAAAATCAATTAGTATCTAAGCTTGATGGCAAAGAACAATTATTAGTGAATATCAAAAGTTCAAATCTTATCCATGTGTTAGGCGCTGTGTGTATTAAAGCCACATCAATAGGATCACTTTATTGATTTATTGGTTGGTGTTTGTGCCACCTTATAAATCCATAAAAGGTGTTGTATGTTTTCAGCACGGGACAAGCTTCAACCCACTTCTATATCACTACCGGTTATTACTTATTGGGAAGGTTTGGACTGGTTTTTTGGATAATTTTTCCAACCCAGCCAAAATGAACACTTATCTTTGATGGTCTCTTAGACCATCTAAATTTAATACATGTAGGCCCGAAAAGAAATTTATCTAGGACCACCGAAAAGTCTTTTCATTTTTATTTTAAAGGGCACGACCATTACTCCATTTTGATACACACCCATAACCTCTAAAATATTTGGTGTGTTTTGACTATCAAATGGAGTAATGGCCTGACAATAACGTTGTCCACCTGCTAAAAATCTAATACATGTACGCCTGAAAAGAAAGTTCCCATAGTATAAAATAAAAATAACGTTGCCTAGGACCACTGAAACTTCTGTGACCACCTATCTTTGATGTTCTCATAGATCGCTCAAAGTTTACTCCAAAGAGTTTCTTCAAGTAATATGCGCTTTCATGTATAAAAAAGTGGAGGTACCACATCAGACATCAGAACTCAGGAGAATGCTAAGACTAAGAGCTCTGAAGAAGAAGAAGAACCAAAGCCCACGGAAAATCTAATACATGTACACCTGAAAAGAACCTTGTCTAGGATCACTGGAACTTTGGTGACCACCTATCTTAGAGTGTGATCACCTAAAGGGCTGAAACTTTTGTGACCACCTATCTTAGAGTGATCACCTAAAGGCTTGCCTTTTGCGATGTTGGAAGAATGCTAAGCCTATATATAAGATCAAGGTCCGAAGAACTTATGCCCGACCAACTAAAACCCATTTTTAAATCTCTCCTCTCTCTTCTTTTAGTTGTTAAGCCAATATACCATTTGTGTTTCTTTACTCTAAATTTACAGCTCTAATCTATTATTGAGAAAAATCAACTGAACCCTATGTCAAGCGTTCCGACAACCATTCGTTCCTTCCTCTGCTCATGGGAAAGATCCTTCCCTGAGAGACATCCCACTTTCAATGTCACATTCATTGCTATAAGAAACCACTTCCAACAACTACTTATGCCTAATTCATTCCATATCATTTTTGCCTTTATCACTCCGCTGAGGCTTAACTTAATTGCACTGAGGTATCAAGGAAGGGCATTACTCCATTTGATACACACCCCATAACCATGATGGTCGGCATTTCTTGCTTTTTAGCATATTGCTTGGCATAGTGTTATATAAGTGGTCTGTCTCCAACTCATCCACCTACACTACGAAGGAGCATGGTATTGTTTGGTTCACTTTCATTGGCATCCTTTGTATTGATTTTATTCCCAGGGTTAGTCCAACTGAATCAACTGATTCGATTCGGGCTCTATGCATTGCTGTTGATGGGCTTGCTATTTTGTGCACGGGAGCTGAGGAGCGTGAGACGAAGATCAAATAACGCACATTGGCTTGTTGCAGCAACCACCTTTAGGGATCAGGGAAACTTACTTCCACTGTAAATCAAAGAAATTCAGGCTACTCGTTTATTATGTAAGGTAGATGATTCTAAAGGCTTTGAGTTTTGAGTTTGACAGAGAGAATAAAAAAGAAAAATAAAGGCCTTGTAGAATCAAAGAAATACCAACATAAGTATTTTACTATATTATCTTGAATGTAAGTGTGAAACCACGATTGATTGTTAATCTGATGAAATGTCTGAGTACTGTGCTTTATGTATTAGCACCTATTGCATATGTTCAAACTAAAGAATTGCATTTTTAGATTCCATAATTGTTAGATGGGGTGAGTTATGCATGTTAAAAGTATATCAAGGCTCATTCTATAATCAAGGTTCAAGTCCAATACTTGGTGTGCAAGTTAAGCAAGTTATTTGTATTACACTCATATTAACTCTAGTTAATGAATGATTAGTCTAGGGTTATTCTCCTATAAATACCTTGCTAAGGGCTCAATATAATATATGTTGTCATATAATAAAGATGTAACCATTAAGGGTTTTTTCCTCCGTGGACGTAGGCCGTCAGGCTGAACCACATCATCCTTTCGTGTCCACTCTCTCTTTACTCCCTACATAGTTTACATATTATTCTATGATTGTTTGCTATAATTCTAAACTGACATCTGAGCTTTATTGCTCAATATTTAACATGGTATCAGAGCCAAAATTCGATCTTGAGGTGTGTTGCAGTCTTGTCTACATTGGCATTCCCATCACGGATTTGCTGTCTACACCTCTCCTATCAAGACAATGACCACATGCTTTCAAAGATCTCAAGCAACTCTTTCAAACCTTGCAAAAATCATCGTCATCGAACTTTCTACTCGACTCCATGCGCCGTTTGAATTTCTGGCAAATCTCCATGCGCCTCACGCGTTTTCCGTGCCGCCAAGTTTCAGTTGATGTGTCTCCGAGTCTCCAATCACATCACTTAGCATACCATTGGAAAGATCATGCCTCAATCTATCCAACGCCGGTGATTTCACGTTGATCGAAGCTCTGACGCGCCTCCATGCCTTGCTAGAAGCTTCGACCGTCCTCTCCATGTGCCTCATGCACAACACGCGCCAAATCTTACTACTGCTTAACGCATAGCAGGTGCTTCATAGAGCTTCCTGCCTCAGTCTTCGTCATGTGTCACCATCTCGTCACACCACATAAGCCCTAGAACACAGTCAACTGCCACATCAACGCTCATGCCCAGTCGACTACCACATCAGGAAGACATCTCAGTGTTGACTCGACATGTTAGTAGTTGACTTTGACCTGAGTATTGATCGTTGACTTTGACTTGAGTATTGATCGTTGACTTTGACCTGAGTATTGATTGTTGACTTTTGCGTTGAGTTCTGCTATAGCTGTTGATCGCCGCCAGTTTTTGTTGACCAACATTTTTCGACCATTTCGAACACTGTTGTTTTTCTGGCGAGAGCACTTTCCCATTCCATTTTTCACGTAGATTCCGATTTTGGGGTCCATTTGCTCATTTGAAGCTCCCAAGCACACATATTGACGCATTCCTCATTCTTTATGCGTACAAAAAATCCGCCAACTCGCTCACGTGCCTCTACACGATGCATGCCAATGTTTCTCTAGTCACCTTTGCAGCCATCCTTGGCCTGAGTAGCCACTTTCTGGTCAAAGGTGTAGCCATTTTTAGGCCTTTGCTGCCATCTTTGGCATTTATCAGTGGTTTCTTTGAACGATTTCTTCCACAGTGTGCTTTGGTCATTCAAGGTCACTTCAATGGTAAAGTATATCAAGGCTCATTCATGGTCACTTCGAGGCATCTTTCACAAGCTTTAGTGCACCGTCTCAGTCCCTTATGCACCTTCCTTGTTGCTACACGATTCGTATCATGCTCTGAAGACTGTATTTCTTTTTTCTTACATGCGCTCAGCTTTCATGCGCCAGAGCTCTTCAGCGTTCCTTTCACGTGTATCATGCGCTTCATGGGTTTATTCCTATTCGGCGGTGATCCTTTTCAGGCGTTTTTCTCTTCGTGGATCCTACTTCATGCAATTCCGAACTTAAGTTTTTGTCATACTACACATTGAATTTGAGGGGGGATGTTAAAGTATATTAAGGCTCATTCTATGGTCAAGGCTCAAGTCCAATACTTGGTGTGCAGGCTAAACAAATTACTTGTATTACACTCATGTTATCCCTAGTTAATGTATTGTTAGTCTAGGGTGATTCTGCTATAAATAACTTGTTAAGAGCTCAATGTAATACATGTTGTCATATAGTAAAGATGTAGTCATTAAGGACTTTCCATTGTGGACGTATAAGCTGTCACGCTGAACCATGTCACCCTTTCGCTTCCACTCTCTCTTTATTCCCTACATACTTTATATATTATTCTATCTTTTTTTGCTATATTCTAACCTAACATCTAAGCTTTATTGCTTAATATATAAGCAATGCATATGTGTTTATATTGCATATGACATCAAATCTTAGAACCATTTGAGAAGTACATGAAAGAATGTTAATTAAAAAACATTTGTGTTGTCACAAGACAGTGAAATGTATATGTGGCGTTATTAATAAGAGCGTTGGTTGCAGAAATAGAGTCCAGTCCAGCCATTCTTGTCGGAGACCTTATGTGGACAGGTGAGGAAGTATTTTATGATCAAAACTCAATGATTTCAATGCAAAGTCTTACTACTACGATAGGGGACAGGTAAGGAAGAAGAGAGTATTTTAGTAATTTCATATGATTAAAATTATCAAAATATTCTTAGATCCCACGAACTTATCACGTGACTTACTCTACCGTTAAGGGTATGACTATGAGCGGAAGATGGGTGGGCTTGCGACAAGAAGAAACTTTATCTGCCCCCTTTATGGTAATCTGGAGCACTAAAGATAGGTGGTCTCATGACCACCAGGATTTTGATTTTCACTATTGATGGTCCACTGCTCTCACGGCTAGTAGGTATTAAAAAAAGAAAAAAAAAATTAAAATGAAGAGACGTGTACCCTATAGACAACAGAGCTTTAGCCAAAGAACATAAAAATGAAATCTGTAGGCGATGTATTCACAAAAATGGTTGTTTCCAAGAAAGGAATTTCCTCATCTATATCTATATATGTATATAATATATAAAAGCTGAAGGCAAAATAATCTCAAAAATTGAAATCCTAGAATATCTTAAATGTTGTGAAGGGGGTTTTGTTACTATGTCACTTGCCATAATGAGATTGGTTGGAACGTTGACTGAGCTTTTGAAGGTAAGAGAGTTGAACCTAAAATTCAACCGAAAGCCCAAAAGCTGACCCAAGGGCTAATGGGGCAACTTCCTTGAAAGGCTTTGAATTAAGTCTACCAAACTCATGTCAGCATAAATAGTAGCCTACAATCTAATGAAATAACTTGTGTTAGTCAAAACCCAAAAAAACTAAACAAGGGTCAAGTGGAGCTTTCTATGTCTTTTAAAGGACTTGAAATATAGATAATAGCTTGAAATAATTGTAATATAACTCAAATTTATTAAAGAGATATTAAATCATTAATAGTTTTATCAATAATTGATGTTTGCCAAAACATGAAGGTGTATTTGTTAGTTAAAGCCCAAAACAAGGATCAAATGAGGGTTTTCCATATTTTGTAAAGGACTTGTACTCAAGATAATAATTTGATATAGTTGTAATAAAACATACATTTAATAAGAGGATAATACTTTCCTTAAGAACTGATGTCTGCCGCATTGCAGAATAGAGTTTGCCATGCCTAAGTCAAGAAGAGCAATAGCAAGAACAGTAGGAAAATAGTCTAACATGAGAGTTTTGTTAATAAGAGCCCAAAGCAACAATGGAACGAGACTTCCACTATTTCATAAAGGATCTGGACTTAAAGTATAACAACTTTAACTAAAATGGACATAGAATCATTAATGTCTTAATTCACCGTTGATATATGCTGTAACAAATAGAACCCTCAATAATGAACTTGTAAAGACATAAAAGAGTTTGACTAAGCGGAAGAGAGTTAGTCCTATGAAGCATGCATGGGGGGTAAAATGAGAGTGTTCTTAATCAGATCCAAAAATTGAAATCCTAGAATATCTTAAACGTTGTGAGGGGGGTTTTTGTTGCTATGCCACGTGCCATAATGAGATTGGTTGGAACATTGACT
This sequence comes from Fagus crenata, assembly GCA_014362285.1. Lineage (NCBI taxonomy): Eukaryota > Viridiplantae > Streptophyta > Magnoliopsida > Fagales > Fagaceae > Fagus > Fagus crenata. The sequence goes on from BKZX01029370.1 coordinate 58,515, forward strand.
GAGCTTTTGAGGGTAAGAGAGTTGAACCCAAAATTCAACTGAAGGCCCAAAAGCCAACCCAAGGGCTAACGGGGCAGCTTCCTTGAAAGGCTTCGAATTGAGTCTGCCAGGCCCATGTTAGCATAAATAGTAGCACTACAATCCAATGAAATAACTTGTGTTAGTCAAAGCCCAAAACAAGGGTCAAGTGAGGCTTTCCATGTCTTTTAAAGGACTTGAAATATAGATAATAGCTTGAAATAATTGTAATATAATTCAGATTTATTAAAGAGGTATTAAATCATTAATAATTGATATTTGTCAAAACATGAAGGTTCATTTGTTAGTTAAAGCCCAAAATAAGGATTAAATGAGGGTTTTCCATATTTTGTAAAGGACTTGTACTCAAGATAATAATTTGATATGGTTGTAATAGAACAGAGATTTAATAAGAGTATAATACTTCCCTTAAAAACTGATGTCTACCGGATTGCAAAACAGAGTTTGCCATGCCTGAGTCAAGAAGAGCAATAGCAGGAACAGCAAGAAGATGATCTAACATGAGAGTTTTGTTAATAAGAGCTCAAAGCAACAATGGAACGAGACTTCCACTACTTCACAAGGGATCTGGACTTAAAGTATAGTAACTTTAACTGAAATAAACATAGAATCATTAATGTCTCAATTCACCACTGATATTTGTTGGAACAAATAGAACCTTTAATAATGAACTTGTAGAGACATAAAAGAGTTTGACTAAGCGGGAGAGAGTCAGTCCTATGAAGCACGCATGGGGGGTAAAATGAGAGTGTTTAGGCCTTCGAGTGGTGAGTCTCAAGGTTGAAGAAGACCATGAGCTCAATATAGTATCTATGACTGTAATCCGGATTTCTGCCATGAGGCGCTTTTGGGGATATAAGCTTAGATCATGATGTTTCGGGTTTGGGTTGGTGTTTAGGATTAAGGATTAAGGATTAGAGTTTTAAGGTTGAAGATGACCTTAGAACTCTATGCTTGAGAAAATATGCTTGAGAGTGCTCTAGAAGAGAATAGTCTGATTACTGCTGTAATAAGTTCCAGACCATCTTTGCATTTTCAGTGGTATTGAGATCTGATCTGGTCATGGGTAAGTATTTGAGATAATAAGAATGATCAAAAGTGGTTAAGATTGTGATGTCTAAGCTGATCCTTAAGGTGGTGTTTAAGGGTTTTATTTATTGATAGTTTTTTGTGGGAAATCAAGTCTTCTTGATTTCCTTTAATCATGAGATTTCAAATATCAAATGGAAGAGATAAGATTCCCTTAATAATGGGCTGGTTATGCATGCTTCTTGACTTTGGTTTTCATGAATTAACAGTCATGCCTTCCAGTAGGCATAGGACAATTATTCTGGTGGAATCCTAGGCCTATAGGACTAACTCCCCTCCTCAAAACCAAACTCCCTAAGTCTTACAAGTGGAAGAGTGAACCTAGCACAGATCTAGGCTGTAGTGGTCACTCCCTTAGCCTTCATTGGCTGGTTGTGTGATAATTATGAAGATTAAATATGGTTTTCTCTGCTGCCACGCATTACTGTCACGTCTGGTGGCCAATGGTGGTCGGAGTTCTTGTCATGATTACTATTTCAGTGACCAATGCATGGGTTCAGAGCTTCATTGGCCTGAAAAAGATAAGTCATACATGAGAGCTTACTTGCTTCAATGGATCTTTATACATGTGGGCTGAGTTGGCCTGTAAATCAATGCTGTCAGGTTACTGCTACATAGCATTCAACTAATAGCCATGATTCTCAATTACATTTTAGACCAATAAATGAGCTTGCTTGTGTCTCCTATGTCTGAAATAAATTAAATGAGAAAGAAAAGCACATTCCCCCATTTCTGTAAAAGTAAGAGAGAGAAACGTGGGCTCCATGGAAAGTTATTCTTTGTTTTAGCTTTTATTAAATGTTGTTTTGACTTGTGGGACCTATGGACAAACTGTCACAAGCTGGCCAAGGCTGAGTTAAGGCTTTAGGCTTCCACTTAGGCCTTCTTTATTCAATAAATATCCTATTTAGGCCCAAAATAATGTGCTTGAATTGACAACAGGAATAATTGGGCTAGGCTTCCAATTGGGCATGGTTGAGTGCTTTGTAGTGGGCCCTAATAATTCATTTAGTACCAGATCTTGAGGCCCATCTCAACTGGGTTAGTGAGCTGCAATGATAAGTGGGTCAAGCCTTCCATGGTGCTTGCTGGGCTTAGTAGGAATTGCTTTTATTTGAGCCCAATTAATTAATAGGGGGGTCAACTCATTTTTGGGTTAAAAAAATAGGCATCTACAAACATAACAGTCGAAGACAAGATAATGTCAAAAAATTGAAAATCTTAGAATATTTTACGTAATGACAAGTGATGCGACTATTATCAGTCGAAGACAAGATAATGTCAAAAAATTGAAAATCTTAGAATATTTTACGTAATGACAAGTGATGTGACTATTATCAATTAAATTTTCCAAATGATATGGCAAATAAGGTTGTATAAATGTCCCAAGTTGTATGTTTCAGACATCTTTAAAAAAGATTAAACGGTCAACATCAATTTTTTATTTTAAAGCTGCAAACATCTTAATAAAAAAAGTCTATCAACATCTTATTATTATTTTTTGCTAGAGCATCTTTCATAAATTATAGTTTTACAATGGATAACCACCTAAATAAACTTTTGACCAACTATCTTTGGTGGACTCATACTGATAGCCACCTAAATAAATTTGAGACCACCTATCTTTTGTGGAGTCAAAGTTCTTAATTTTAGCGAGATATCCCGGCAAGTTCATCGTGCGGGTCCACCTAAATAAATTTGAGACCACCTATCTTTTGTGGAGTCAAAGACAACCTAAGTTCTTAATTATATATATATAAAAAAAAAAGTTCTTAATTTTAGCGACATATCCCGGCAAGTTCATCGTGCGGGTTTTGGAACTCTAGATCTAATCATGAAAGGTTAACAAGATTATGCAAGGACTTCAAAATTTAATTACTATGAGAAAGTCGAGACCACCTACATTATAATCCATTAAAGTTCTTAATTTTAGACATATCTTGTTTGGTCAAATAAAGATGGACTAGACTCATAAAAATAAAATAAAATGAAATAAGATAAATTACACTAACACTCTCTTCATTTTGGGAAACTAGACTCACTATACCCTAATTTGGGAAAATGACACTCTGCTCTCAAATTTGCAAAATAATTAATACTCCGCCCCTCTTTTCTTTTTGTTTATTTTTTATTAATTTTTTTTTACCAAAGCCTAACTAGCCAAAGTTAAAAAGAAAAATTATATTCCAATTATTTTAAGTTTAAGTAGGGAATATTCCTTTAAAATTTGGGGAAAATTGGGCTGAGTAGCGGAGTGTCATTTCCCCAAACTACGGTGTAGTGAGTCTAGCTTCCCAAAAAGAATGGGATGTCAATATAATTTACCTAATAAAATAAATAAAGATGGACTAGAAGTAGAAAGGTAATTATTCCAACTTTCATCTGCTATCTCTTCAAAAAATTCAACATGATATCATGGGCAGGGCTGACACTAAAACTTAGAGCAATAAATATTAAAATTGAGGCATTCTATTTAGAGTCGGTCCCGAGGTTTGGGATGCTTAAGCTCAAGGTCGGTCCCGAGATTTGTGTTGCCCAACCCCGTCGAAATTTTGGTTGCCCACTTATTATTAAATATTAAAAAAACAACATAAAAATTCACAAAAAAAAAAAAAAAAAAAAATCAAGATTACATTGTGATTTTAGCTTGAATTACATCAAAAAAAATTTATACCCATTAAAAAAAATCATTAGTGTTAATAAAAATCATTAGTGTTAATAACAATAAAAGAAAAAAATATATATATATATATACATATCTCACGGTCCTACAAAATTTATACCCATTAGTTACATCGCCATTGGCCACACCACATGTGAAATTGTTTTTCAAACAAATCACATGTTGCATGACTAGGCTCATTTAAAGAATCGAACAAATACATCATAGACTCAGTATCACATATATCTCACAATTCACAATCACAAATCACTATGCATTTTTTTTTTTTTCAAGTGCCTAAAGACTAGAGTTGGTCAATGTTTAATTGTTCAATGGTCATATAATAAATAAATTTATAATACACTAATCTTTAACAAAATATTAATTAATGTTAAAAAAAACCCATTTGGTAAAAGCCAAAGCTTACATGGCCCCACAGCACAAGTCCACGGGAAAACTGCCCACAAGAAAATTACCAAATATGACTTAACTATATTATTAAGGTTATCTGATCAATTTTCTGTAATCAATGTTAATTTAAAAAAAAAAAATTATGAATTGAATATTCGAATAATATTACTAAATTTTTTTTTTTTTTTTTATGCAAAATAAGACCCAATTATAAACCCAACCAATATGTAAAAGACTTAACAATACCAACAGGCCAAAATCAAGCACTAACCATATGAAGCTTAGTATCTATGTTAGAAAAGAAGAAGAAAAAAAAAAAAGGCTAGAGTGATGTGAAGTCCTTTCATCTGACAAAGTAAAACAAAAGGAAGAAAAATAAAGTCTTAAGTACCTAACTATTCATAAGGTAGAAAAGTAAAGTCTTATCACCTAACTTTCATAAGAGACATAAGATTAAAAAAGAAAAGAAAAAAAAAAGTCCTTTCTAAGCCAAGATACATGGAAGACTCCGCAAGAGATTAGGAAATTTTGGGTGTCACCTTCTTTGAAGATGTTGAGAGAGAGAAGGAAATTTTGGGTACATGTGAGATTTTGTTTGAAGATTGTTTTGGGACAAAAAGAAAAGTAGATAATGCCTCTGTTTTGTCAATTTCTTCCCTTCCTTCTTCTTCATTGCTCATCTAAATGAAGGGTGACTGGCTTTGCTAAGGTGAAGCAGAGTGAAGGTACTGAGAGGAAAAAACAAGATATATCTTGGTTCTTTGCTAGTTTCAAGTTTGGTGTGGGTATTTTTGATAAAGCACACTAAAAAAATTGCATTCCGTGTCCATGAAAGTTGCTTTAAAAAGTTTGTGTTCAGATTCGGAGTGGGTAGCCTCTGGTTTGCTAACACACGATTTAAATTCGCCAATTTTAGAAAATGTAGTGCCAAACGACTAGCTTTTTGCGTTTTCATTCATAGACCCGTGTTTCTGATATGAAAACATAGGGCCAAACGGGCCTTAAGAATTGTTGCCTTAGATTTTTTTTTTTTTTTTTGATACATATTCTAATAAATTTTAATTTTTTTTGGTTGCCCCGTGGAGGGGTGTTGCCCTAGCCCAGGGGCTTGCTGGGCTTATCCCAGGGTCGGCCGTGCTTAAGCTTGTCCCAATTTTGATTGTTCACTTATTATTAAATATTAAAAAAAAAGACATAAAAAATATTAATTTTTCAAAATCAAGATTACATTGTGCTATTTAGTTGAATCACATCCAAAAAAAGAAAGAAGAAAATAAAAGGAAGCAAAATGTAACCCCATGCTTTATAATTAGCTCGATTCGATTCAAAGAAAACAATTTCTCCTTGCATTTTTTGAAGTAAATTCTTCAATTTAGTCATGTTTTATAAAAAAATTTTTAAACAAATCACACAATGCAAGCTGGCCCCATTCACACAATCACACAAACACATTGTAGTATCACACATATCTCATAATTCATAAATCACAAATCACTAATGCCTAAAAATTAGAGTCCGTCAATGTTCAATTCGTCAATGGTCATATAATATATAAATTTATAATACACTAAACTATGACACAATAACATTGATACCTATTTAACTAAAAAAACATTGATATTTATTAATATTATTATACGGACCCATTACTACCAACAGGCTACAACACTGATAATTTGATATTTATACACCCATTAGTTACCATTTACCCACACCACACGAAAATAAGATATATATATATACACACCAGTGGCTTTGGTTGTCTGGCCTCGAAGATTGAGGAGTAATGGCGGCCGAGCGTGAGCGGCATCAGATTGAGCAGTGGCGAGCAACAGCAGTAGCAAATGTTGGAGATCATGATGGCTAGTGGGTTCCTTGAACGGACTTGGATTGAGCAGGAGCAGAAGATTTGAGCCGACCCTTGCCCCATGGCCCCCGTTCACGGTGCATGATTTGGAATCTTGGATTGGGAATGAGATTAGGGATTAGGCATTTGTTTTGCATAGCCTAATGTATTGAGATTCGGTTATGTGTTGGTGTTGGCAGATTAGAAAAAACAATTGAGGTTTTTCTTTGGAACATTAGGATGTTCATTATGGTCTAGATCTAGATTTGTTGGTCCATGTTTTTGCTCGGCATGTTGTTGGTCTCATCAAAACAAAATGTTGTTGCCCAACTAAATTTATTTTTTATATGTATACTATTTTTATTTTTTATTTTTTATTCAGGGGTTGCCCAAGCCCAGGTATTGCTTGGCTTACCCTAGGGCTAATCCTGATTCTATATATAAAAACAAAAAAAATATCATTGATAAATTATTCTGTATACCTTTAATAGATTTGAGAACGCAAAAGATAATGTCTGATAGCTTTTGGTAAAGTATGCTAATTGTATTATCTTGTTAATGATAATACAGTGCACCTTTAATATATGTAGCCTAAGAGCATCACCAGCAGTGTTTTAAAACTGCATTCTATCTCTACAAATAGGGAACAAAGCAAAAAAATGCGCTCCAGCAGTGCTCTATTTTAATACTGCATCTCCAAATTTTTTTAGAAAATGTACAGTAGCTTTTCACAAATGAAAAGCTATTGTACATTTTCTATCCGATTAAACCGATTAAAAAAAGAAGGCAGGACCACCAAGTATAAGTTGTTTATTTTTTTCCCGAAGCTTCATTTCAACTGATTTTTTCTCTCTCTTCACTCTGTGCTCTCTCTTCTCTCTGTGCTCTCCCTTCACTTTGTGCTCTCTCTTCGTTTTCTGTTGAAGCACGAAACGGGCTTGGGCTTCGGTTTGCGGTTGGAAACGCCGGCGTGGTGGTGGTTAACGGTGTGGTGGTTGATTGGGCTTGCGATCTCTGCACGAAACGGGCTTGGGCTTCGGTTTGCGGTTGGAAATGCCGGTGTGGTGGTGGTGGCTTGGGCTTGGGCTTGCAATCTCGGCGTGGTGGTGGCTTGGGCTTGCCGATCTTGCCGATCTCGGCCTGGGTTTGCCGATCTCGGCCTAGGCTTGCCTTCTCTCTTCCGGCGTGAGGTATATCATCACTTCCTTCTCTTTTCCTTTATTCAGCTCAAAATCATGTGAATTTGGGTTTGTTTGTGATGTGTCTGTGAGAGGTTTGGTGGTGTATGGAAGTTTGGTGGGTGTTGAACTTTGGATGATTTTGAATGGAATTAGTTTGGTTTCGGGTTGATTTTGTGTCTGTTTGTGGGTTGATTTTGAATGTAATTTGGTTTCGGGTTTTGGCCTCAAAATGAGGATGGAGTTATGAAATTATAGGTTGGATCTGTTTGGTTTGTATATGATTTTGATTGGAATTAGTTTGTGTATTTGTGTGTTGAGGTTCTGTGTACTGGGTGTTTTGGTCTCTGTGTATTGGGTGTTGAGTGTTTGTATACTGTTTGTGTGTTGAGGTTCTGTGTAATTTGGTTTCGGGTTTTGGCCTCAAAATGAGGATGGAATTATGAAATTATAGGTTGGATCTGTTTGGTAATGAGACTATTACATTGATGAGTTGTGTGAATTGTATTTTTCATATAGTAAATTAATTATGCTCTATCTGGTCACAGAAAAGGGAATTAGTTGCAACAGTTTTACTTTTACATACGATTTCATGTGTGATTGATACCTAATATTATATTGTATTTTTACTTAGGGATGAATTCTCAAAATGAAACCCCCAATTTCGTTAATCTTCTAGACGATACGTACAACGAATATTTGATGGAAACCACATATGTTAACGATCATAATAGTAATCCACCCTCAAGAGAATTACTGAATAGGTCTTCATCCCAAGTTGAATCCACTAAAAATCCACAAACACGTCAATCCAATTTTACTATAGAAGAATTTTACTATAGAAGAATATTTGAGCAATGATCAAACATATAAAATATTTTGGACGAGAGTTCATGAATATTATCATGCTCATACGACCTCCCAAATTAAGCGAACTAAAGGTTCTCTTCAGAACCGGTGGTCAACCATTCAACTTTCCACCAATAAATATTCTGGGTGTTTGACAATGATTGAATTATTGCATCAAAGTGGTATAACTGAGGAAAACAAGGTGCATCTTATTAACTCTTCAAATTTGTTAATGCATCAATTTGTTTTACTCTCTACAAATATTAATTGTTTTTATTATTGGAATTTTTTAGATTGATCAGGCAAAACAATTGTATATAGCAGAATATGCCAAAAAATTTATGTTTGAACATTGTTGGAACGTGTTGAAGTATGCACCAAAATGGTTGAATAGTCATCAAAATGAGACACCAAGAAGAAGGAGAATGGAGACAACATCTTCTTTAAACTCGATAAATCTAGAAGATGAAGATGTTGCAAATGCTTCCAACACAGACTTGGAGAGACCACTGGGTAGGAAGGCCGAAAAAGCTCGATTGAACAAACAAAAGAGCGACGAAGGTACTAGTTCAAATGTGAAATATGCCTTGGATGCCATGGTGGAAGAAAAAATAAAAATCGCAGAAACGAGATTGGAATTTCTTGAGAGGGGTCGTGTTGAGTACATGGAGCTAGAGAATAAGCGTCTTTGTATTAAGGAAGAAAAAATTAATTTGGCAAAAATGAAAGAGGAAAGGGAAAGAATAAAAGAGGAAGAAACAATTCGTTTGGCAATAATGAAAAAGGAAAGGAAAAGAAAGAAAGAGAAGAGGGAAAGAATGAAAGAGGAGAGGGAAATTATGACAATGAATATAGATGCGTTGCCTCTAATATAACAAGAATATTTTCGTCAACGCCAATTGGAAATCCTTGGAAAAAGAAGTGGTAATTAGTAAATAATATTGTATTATTTTTTTATTATATTCATTAATGCTCTTGTGTTGTATGAATTAAGATAATACTTTGAACTTTTGTTGCTATTGAATGTCCTTTGCTATTATGGTTGATGACTCAATTTATTACTTTGAATGTTAATGTGATAAAATATAAATAGCATTGACTTTGCAAGTTATACGTGTTAATATTTTTTTATGGCATAATGGAATTTTAAAGAACTTTCACAAGAATAATATAGATTTGATAAATTTCAAATTACAATAAAGAGTATCATAAATAAATAATGCAAGCATGAAAATTAAAACTAGATAATCTTATAATTGGCCATGTAGTTGCCACAAGTGCTCCACAAGATCAGCTTGGAGTTGAGAATGAGTTTCTCTATCTTTAATGCGAATATGGGATTGAATGAAATTATGAACTTCAATTGTAGGCTCTCGTGACACGGGTATAGGGATGCTTTCAGGCACTTGTTCGTAATCATCATCTTGTTGTACTCTATTAGGATCGCGCTCATCTTTAATAATCATGTTATTTAATATTATACATGCCTTCATAATATCATTAAGAGTAGCTTCATCCCAAAAGCGTGCAGGCCCACGCACAATTGAAAATCTTGCTTGAAGTATTCCAAATGCACATTCCACATCCTTCCTACATGCCTCTTGAACTCTAGCAAAATGTTTTTTCTTTGCTTCTAATGGAGCTGAGATTGTTTTCACAAAAGTTGACTATTGTGGATATATACCATCAGCAAGATAATATCTCATTGTATAATCATGACCATTGATTGAGTAATTCACTGGAGGACCACGCCCTTGAGCAAGCTCCGTAAATATAGAAGAATGCTCTAGTACGTTGATGTCATTATGAGACCCAGGTAAACCAAAAAATGCATGCCATATCCAACAATCATATGAAGCTACTGCTTCCAAAATAAGTGTTGGTTCACGAGAATGACCAGTATACTGACCTTTCCATGCTGTTGGGCAATTTTTCCATTTCCAATGCATGCAATCAATGCTCCCCAACATTCCTGGAAATCCACGCTTTTCGTTAACCGCGAGCAACCTAGCAATATCATTGCTATTTGGTGACCTCAAGTACTCTTCAGAAAAAATATTAACCACCGCTTTAACAAATCTTTTTAGACTCTCTATTGCAGTGCTTTCCCCAATTCTCACATACTCGTCAGTAGAATCAGCTGCTACTCCATAAGTGAGAATCCTTAGTGCAGCAGTCATCTTTTGAAGGGACGACAAACCAAGCGTTCCAGCAGCATTTCTTTTTTGGATGAAATATGGATCATGAGCTTCTAGTGTAGATTGAAGACGAAAAAAAAGTGGACGACTCATCCGAAACCTCCTTCGGAATAAATGAGGAGGAAAAACCGGATTATTTGCAAAATAATCATGAAAAAGCCTTTCTTCGCCTTGGAAATAATCGCGCTTAATGACCTTGCGGCCTACAATTAAACCATGACGTGATGTTGATGCTCGTTCTCTTTTCAATCGTTCTTCTTCCATTGCAAAAATTGAAAGTATCTCAATTTCATCATCAAAGTCGGACTCAAGAAGAGGCATTTCCATTTCCTTCATTTGATAATCACGAGGCTTAAGATGATAATTATGATCCATAGTATATGAAAGAGAAATTTGGGTTTGATAATGAAAGAGCAAATTGGGTTTGATAGTGAGTGAGTAAACTGAGTTTGAGATTAATAAAAGAGAAAATTTGGTTTGAGGTGAATGAAAATTAGAGATATGAAATAGTCCTATTTATACTAAAAGAATATGACCGTTGGAAAATATGTCTGTTGGGATCTTTAAATATTGAAAAAGAAATAATAATGTTACCGTTGATTTTTTTATAAATATTATTTTAATTAAAAACTCCTGATTTTTGATAAAAAAAAAAAAAAAAAAAGAAAAAAAAAAAAGGGAATATTGAAGAACATTCCTGGAAACCACTAGCAGAGAAACTTTTTTATATAACCCAACTCTCCAAAATTTTTTTTTTTTCTTTTCTTAGCAGCCACCACCAAGGAGAGACCCACGACGTGGCATTTTTTTTTTCTTTGCTCAGATAACTTTCCATCACCACCTGTGAGTGAGGCCAGCCACCACCAAGGAGAGACCCACGGCGTGGCTCTTTTCTCAGATCTGTAACCACCGAGGCCAGCCACCACCAAGGAGAGACCCACCCCGCTGGCCACGCTGCGAAGGAAAGATCCACCCCGCTGGCCACGCCGCGAAGCACGAACCACCATCGCAGTCATAAAGCCTGCCGCCAAGCCTTGCCGTGCCGATCCCAACGGTCTGGAGGTGGTGGAGCCTTCCGATCTCGGCCTAGAGGAGTGGGTGGGAAGGATTTGTTTGGTTGGTTATTTTTGGTTGCTGAGAAATTTCATTTGTGGTGGTTTTTGGTTGCTGAGATTTGTGGTGGTTTTTGGTTGCTATGGTTGATTTACGGTGGTTGTGGTGGTGGCGGGAGGGAAGGATTTGTTATGGCAGTTGGTTATTTTTGGTGGGAAATAATAATAAAGAAGAATAAAAAATATAATATTTAAATGAGATAAAAGAATAAAAAAGTATATTTAAATAGAGTAGAGAGTGAAATAGAGAGTACTGCTGGAGTAAAAATAAATAGAGAGTTGCTGATAGTGTAAATATAGAGATAGAGTAGAGATAACTTTTGCAAACTGTTGGAGTTGCTCTAAGAAAGAAAATATCTGGCAACTACATTGGCGGGAAAAAGTAATCCTAACAAACTTTGGAATCAGTTAAAATTGATTTTCTATCTTATCTAATTACAAGATTACGGGATACTGCATGCATTTTAATATTCGTTCATGTGTGGACTCTTTTTTCTCTGGTCTAGGGTTGGAAGTGCTTTACCTTCTAGCCGCCAATAGAACTCTTTTTCTTGTCTTGTACAAGCCCTTCTCCCTTCAGTTTTTCCCACACGATTGATAGGGCTATCTTCTCTTTTTACCATATTTTTCCCCTCCTTGCAAACCATTTTCCCTTATGGATTCTCTAACGTCACTTTGGGAGAATTTTTCACTTTCAGATTTGGAAGGCACGAAGTTCGATCTCACGATTGCTGATAACAATGAACTAGAGTTCATCCTTGCAGCCAAATTCCTCACATGTCGGCCTCTCAACTTGGAGGCAGTGGCTCGTACTTTCCGACCTCTAAGGTGCACTTAAGGCCGGCCCAATTATTTTGGGGGCCTCAAGCAAAATTTTAAATTGGGCCTTAATCATTCAATGCTAAATTAAATTAATGTTTTTTAAAAAATATTTATTGAAACTAATCATTTTAATCCCGTACGGATGGGTACCATCCCTCCTATAACAACGTTTTCTACATCTTTATTTCCTCCATTCATATACAAAAATTATCGTGTTATACAATGTTAGCTCTAGATATTGGG